>CM046657.1:112631925-112876925 GCA_025594165.1 Tamias sibiricus
GTATTTTATTAGAGACAGTTGCTAAGTGCCTTGCCATTGCTGAGGCTGGCTTTGAAATCCTCCTGCCTCAGCCTCTCAAGTGCTGGGATTACAGGTGTGCGCAACCACGCCCAGCTTTCGTTTTTATTTTTTTATTTTTTTGCTTGAGACAGGGTCTCGCCTTGTTGTCCAAGTTGACCTCAAACTCCTGGGCTCAAGAGCTCTTCCTGCCTCAGCCTCCCAAATTCTGGGACTATAAGCATGTGCCACTGTGCTCAGCTACTTCTGCTGTATTCTATTGGCCACACAAACTACCACTGATGCCATGTAGGAGGTGGCTACACACAGGATCACAGATATGGGAAACCAGGATAAAATCAGGTGTTTTAGTCAGTTTTTTCGCTGCTGTGACTAAAAGATCCAACCAGGACAATTGTAGAGGAGGAAAAGTTTATTTGGGGGCTCATGGTTCCAGAGGTCTCAGTCCAAAGACAGCAGGCCCCATTCCTCAGGGCTCAAGGTGAAGCAGGACATCATGGTGGAAGAGTGTGACAAAGGGAAGCAGCTCGCCTGATGATCAGAAAGCAGAGAGAGAGATATCCACTTGCCAAATATAAAATATATACCCCAAACCACACCCCAATGCCCACCTCCTCCAGCCACACCCTACATGCCTTCAATTATCACTCAATTACTCCCATCAGGTGATTAATTTACTGATTGGTTGAAGGCTCTCACAACCCAATCATTTCCCCTTTGAACCCATTCACATTGTCTCACATAGGAGCTTTTGGGAGACACGTCACATCCAAACCATAATACCAGGTGTGGTGGCACACACCTATAATCCCAGTGACTTGGGAGGCTGAGGCAGGAGGTACCCAAATTTGATGACAGCCTCATAAACTTAGTGAGATCCTATACTGAAATAAAAAATAAAAAGGTTTGGGGATGTAGCTCACTGGTAGAGTATCTCAAGTTCAATCCCCAATACCAAAAAAAAAAAAAGAGAGAGAGAGAGAGAAGAGAGAGAGAGAGAGCGAGTAAGCAAGAGCAGGATCATTAGGGGCTCTTGTGGAGCCTGGAAATCTCAACACCTCAGACTTAGCAGATCCACAATGAACTTTCTTCTCCCCGTTCGCCTTTCAAATCTGTTCTCAGCCATACGCCTGGAAATCATTCTTGATTCTTCCTTTCTTAAACATATTCTCAGTCACTGATTCCAGTCCATCTCTCCTTAATACCACTGCAATCTGTCTGCTTCTCTCTATTTCCATGCTTATTACTTGGCCACATTTTCTTTTTCTTTTTTCACTTGGATCATTTTGCTTCTCACCCAGTCTCCTTGCCTCCTGTCTTACCTGCTGCCAATCCATCCTCCACACTGTTGCCAGAGTGATCTTTATACAACTCAGACCCCTCAAAGGCTTTCAGTTTTCTTGAGGGTCAAAACCAAGCTCCTTAGCATAGGATGTGAAGCCTCTGATGGCCCAGCCAGTGGCTCTAGCTCTCACCAGGCCCATCTTGGGATATTTCTCTCTTGCTAAGATACATGATTTACAGTTCCCAGAAGGTGTGAGGATAACATATATCTCTGAGCCTTTTCATCTGTTGCTCCCTCTCTTGAGCTTACCTTTTTCCACTTACTTGAGTCCCACTGACTGATTCATTCTTCAAAACTCAGCAAATTGGGAGCAGGAACTTCATCCTGTCATCTCAGTGATCTCAGCACCTGGCATGGTATCTACCAAAGAGGAACTGTTCAACGAGTAGACAGGCGGTTCCTACGTGCCTGGGACCCTATGGGATACTTGGTGTTATGGTTTGCATCTGAAATGTCCCCCAAAGGCCATGTGTTGAAGGCTCAGTCCCTGATGCAGCTATGTTCAGAGGTAGAACTTTGGGGAATCGACTGGATCATGTGGGCTCTGACCTCATCTGTGGATTAATCCATCCTGACTGAATAGACTATGGGGAGGTGGTAGAACCTGTAGGAGATGGTGCCTACTCGAGAAAGTGGGTCGCTGGGTGTGTTCCCTGTTGTCCCCAGCCCCTTCCTCTCTTGCTGCTCTCTCTCTCTGCTTCCCAGATGCCATGAGGTGAACAGTTTTCCTCTCCTGTGCCCTTCTGCCGTGTTCCTGCCTTGGAGCCAGATGACCAGGGACTGAAACCTCCTGAAACTGTGAGCCAAAATAAATATTTCCTCTTGTTTTTCCATCAGGTGTTTTGGCTACAGCAATGAAAAGCTGACTAACACCCTTGCTGTGTAAGGTCCATATCTCAGCCTTTTTCCCCCCTCGAGCCAGTTTCCCCAACATTTCTTTTTGCATCAATGACAATTCAAGTGAATTCTGAATTATATCCCACCTCATTCCTATTTGCTCTGAGACCTTAGGAAAGTCATTTATTGCCTCTGCACCTCTAGTCTTTAAAAAAAAAAAATAGTCTTTATCTGCAGTAAGGGTTGATAAAAAAGAGAGGATAAGATGAATTAGTTAAATTAGTATTTATTGAACCAGATACTATGCTAAACACTTTTTTTTTTTTTTTTTTTTTTTTTTTTGTGGTACCGGGGATTGAACTCAGGGGCACTCGACCACTGGGCCACATCCGCAGCCCTTTTTTGTGTTTTTTAATTAGAGACAGGGTCTCACTAAGTTGCTAAGTGCCTCGCCATTGCTGAGGCTGGCTTTGAACTCGCAATCCTCCTGCCTCAGCCTCCCAAAGTGCTGGGATTACAGGCGTGTGCCACCGCGCCCGGCCTAAACACTTTTAAATAAATTAGTTTGTGTGATAGTCACAATATTCCCATGAGACAGATTGAGACAGATTTTATACCCTTTATACAGATGAGGAAACTATAGATCAGAGCAATAAGGTGGGTAACTTGGCCCAAATCACAAAGTTGGAAGATTTGGGGTATGTGGCTAAATCACAGGCTACATTAGAAAAAAAATGGAGCATCTAGGTCTCTTCCAAATCTGAATGATGAGCAGTTTTGTTTTGTTTGGTTGGTTGGTTTTTGTGGAACTTGGAATTGAACCAAGGGCACTAAGTTATATCCCCAGTCTTTTTATTTTTATTTTGAGGCAGGGTCTCATAAGTTGACCAGGTTGACCTTGAACTTTCAATCTTCCTGCTTTAGCCTACCAAGTAGCTTGGATTGCAGACATGTGCCACCACATCCAGCCCTGAAAATTTTCTTATTGTCACGCCTTTTCTAACCTTGGATGTCAAGGAGAGAGAACCTACCACTTCCCAAAAGACCAACATGTGGTGAGTATTACATCTGACCTCCAGGCCCAAGCCCTCAGTGCTCCCCTGTGTACTCCTATAGTTCTTGACAATGATCTCCAGAATTCCTTCTGCACCTTCATTTAAAAGTATTTTAACACATATTTTATCTTGATAGATATCCTGAGTAAAGGAGGAATGAGTCTTCCCATATATACATATGTATATTCTTTTGGTAACCAGGGATTGAACTCAGGTGCACTCAACCACTGGGCCACATCCCCAGCCCTATTTTGTATTTTATTAGAGACAGCGTCTTCCTGAGTTGTTTAGTGCCTCGACATTGCTGAAACTGGCTTTGAACTTGAGTTCCTCCTGTCTCTACTTCCCTAGCCTTTGGGATTACAGGCATGTGCCACCACGCCCGGCTCGAGGCTTTCCATTTTTGAGATGAAAAGAATGAGACTCGAAGTGACTTGCCTAAAAAGTCATATGGCATTATTTCTCAATAGGACAATAGTTGCCATCAGAGGCTTGTATAACCATGGAGCCAAGTTGACGTGTCTTTCTAATTGACTGAAAGGCAGAGGAATGGCATTGTGGAAAGAGAACCATGGGCATGTTAGACAGACCTTAGGTGTTTGTTTGTTTGTTTGTTTATTTGTTTGCTTTTTGTACTGGGGATTGAACCCAGGGGTGCTTAACCACTGAGCCACATCCCTAGCCCTTTTTATTTTTTATTTATTTATTTATTTTTGTACTGGAGATTGAACTCAGGGGCACTCGACCACTGGGCCACATCCCCAGCCCTTTTTTGTATTTTATTACAGACAGGGTCTCACTGAGTTGCTAAGTGCCTCGCCATTGCTGAGGCTGGCTTTGAACTCGCGATCCTCCTGCCTCAGCCTCCCAAAGTGCTGGGATTATAGGCGTGCGCCACCGCGCCCGGTTTATTTTTTATTTTGAGACAGGATCTCACTGAGTTATTTAGTGCTTCGCTAAGTTGCTGAGGCTGGCTTTGAACTTGCGATCCTCCTGCCTCAGCCTCCCAAGCTGCTGGAATTACAGGCAAGCACCACCATGCCCAACTAGACCTGAGTTTTGATCTCAGCTCTTCTGGTTACAGAGCGACCATAGTTCAAGCCATGGCGGGCAGGTACCATAGTCCAGAAAGAGGAGGTCTGTTTTAAGAGATTATCTTCTAGTCTGAGCAAAACAAAGAAATCAGGAGTACCTTAAGTTCCTTGAAGGCAGAAACTCATCTTAACTTTATATTTCTGGTCCTAGTACAGTTCCAGTGACATATTTGGTACTCAATAAATGTCTGTTGACTTGAATTGGAAATTTGGAAGGAAGGAGGCAGAGGAGGGAACTTGAGAAAGTTCTGAATCAAGAATCAAGGGAGAGACAGCCTAGAAATATGGGGTCCAGGAGAGAGACTCCAGACATGTGGCCCTGATTCCCTTACTCCAAGCCACTAGGGAATCCTTCAGAGGAACAGGGTGCTGTGGCTTTAAATGACTTCAGCATTGTCAATGAATCTGCTCTGCTAAAAGAGTTATCCTTTTGCTCCTGTGCTTGGCCTCCCCCTCCTCTCAGCTCCCCAAACCCTTCTCGGCTGCTGTGATGGGATAATTAGATGCGAGAGCTCAGCACAGATGATGCTCCAGTTGCTTAGCAACTAATGGTTTCCATGGAGACCGCAAAGCACAGCCTCCAGAGCAGCCAGTGAGCAGCTCGGCAGGGCAGGGAGAAGACGCAACTCTCTGCTCCTCCAGAAACCTGGGGAGGGTTGGGGTGGGGAAGGTGGTGGGGGGATTGGAGGGAGAAGGGAGGGCTTAAAGGCACAGGGCCCTCATATCCCTTTAAAACCTGGTCTGAGATCTGCCCTACCCCAATCTGTCGCACTCATTATTTCAGATGGGGATGGGGGCTTAAGAGTGGACCCAATGCAACCTGGCCTGCAATAAACTCAACCTCTTCTCCTTTCTGCTTCCTGGTTATGACTGAAATGGAAAAAGATACCTCCCAAACACAAATGTAAACATTCTGCCAGGGGGTGATGGAAGTTGAGAAGTGTCGGGAACATCCCCTTCCCCAGCCATTCCACCCTTAACTCTGTTCTTTCTCTGAGTTCTCTTCCATGTGTGAAAGATCCTCTTTCAGTTTGTAAAGTGGGGGTAGGATCTGAGCTAAAGGGGACAAAAACCAAGGAGCAGGAAAACAGAATTTAATTCTCCGCCCAAAGGCAGCCCATCCTGGCAGACTGGGGTCGGGGGGAGACCTGCCCCTGCTCTCCATAGGAAAAGACCCAGGGTATGTGCTGGGGGACAGGTATCAAAACCAAACCTCTGCAAATCCAAGTGAGCACCATCTATGTTACCTGAAAGCTCATTGGAAATGCAGAATTTCAGGCTTCACCTCAGACCCTCTGAATCAGAAACTGCATAACAAGAGATCCCTGGTCATTCATAAGCAAAATAAATTCGAAGAAGCTCTGGCCTAAGACCCTTCGACCCTCAGCCTGGGTCCTCTTTACTGTTGTCCCCACTCACACCCAGGATGTGAGCCCACCCTTCCCTCCACTGGGGTAGGAACACAACTCCACCAGCCCCTCACTATCATACGAGGATCCTGGGACTTCTCTGGGACTGAGGAAGATGAAAGGGTCATGGAGCAAAGAGACCTACAGCAATACTCTCTGTAGAGCACAGGCTTTCATAGAATTCCACAACCTCTCCTGACAGTGTTTTACTTTCCACAAGTGACTACCTAAATCTCAGTTTCCCCATTTATAAATGGGAACCAGTAACATCCGTTACTCAGGAGAGCTATAGCTTACATATGTGGGAACACACGGAGCCCCTGCCCCATGCCCACAGTAGGAACATCCTTGTCTCCCTCATGCCCCGCATTCCCCCTCTGCTGATAGTTCTTCCTTCACTTCTCTCTCACTGACCCAGGGGAGGGGGTGGTCATACATTGTGTCTTTTTTTTTCTCTCTCTTTCTTTCTTTCTTTCGAACTCTGCAATCCATAGAAAGGGTAATGTACCGTGTTTTTTTTTTTTTTTTTTTTTTTTTTTTTTTTATCTTCTCTTTACCAGGTCTCTTTCCATTTTATTTGTTTTGCTGCACTGGGGATCAAACCTAGGGCCTGACATGCTAAGCATGCTCTCTACCACTGAGCTGTAGCTTTAGCCCTCTTTCTCTTCTTTATTCTCAAATGTTTGCAGCCCAAGGCTGACTGTGCCCACCCCACCCACGCTTGTCTTCCCTGGATTCCCTTGTTCCTACCCACCAGAGGAATCTGAAAGCCTACATGTCAGGTCACCCCTGCCTCTCCCAGAGCAGCAATATCTGGGCCTCAGTGAATACCAAGAATTAAGACCTCTGCTCGGCTACCCCACTCCCTGTGATCCGTCTCTTTCTTTCCTTTTAGAAGCCCCTCAGTGTTACTCTCCTCTTCCTCCATACCCGGGCAACTTCGGAATTCATGGCCTTCCTGGGAAGACCCTGCCACCAAGGGAGAGCAGCCCCCAACCCCAGGCCAGGCTCTAGACCCACACATATGCTCACATGAACACTGCTTCACATATGGGAGGCCCAGAAGGGGTGATTTACCTTGCTCCTCTGTAGCTGACTAATCACCAGGACCCAGACAGGGCACCCCCACACACTTCTGGCCTGCGGGCCAGCTCTCCGTCCTGAAAAACCTGTCCCAAACTCCCCCCAGGCCATAGGGCCTCAGGGGCAGGTTGGACTGGATTCCCCTCCAGCCCCTCCCACCCCCAGGACAAAATCAGCCACCCCAGGGCAGGGCCTCACTTGCCTCAGGAAGCCCAGCCTGCCAGCACCTGTTCCAGGTTCCAGGTTTCAGTCCAGCATGGCATCCCTGCAGCCTGCCCAGACCTTGCCCTTGATCCTGATTCTGCTGGCTATCCTGGCCCCGGGGGCTGCAGGTCTCTGCCATCCCTGGCGAGGGTGGGAAAAGGTTCAGAGGTCTAGACAGGGGGCACTGTGCCTTCCAGGTTCTCAAGGGGAAGCTGGTCGGGCTGGTTGGGGGTGGGGGTTGGTGATGCAGTGACCAGGCATTAGACATTGGACCCAGGGCACATTCCTGGGTCTCTTCCAGACCCAGGAGGTAGAGAAGTGCAGGAAAGGGTCCAAGGCTGCCTATAGGGATAAGGTTGGGCGCTGCCTGGCTCCTGGCATCCAAAGTCTGGCTCCAGGGCAGCTTGGAAGAGTGTGCAGCTTCTGCAGCCCAAGCCTGCCACCTGGTGGTCAGGCTCGCACAGGCCTGGCTGTTCTACCCTCCAGCTGCAGAGAGAAAGGGGAGATGGACTTGGCTTCCTTAGCAGTGGCCCCAGGGGGATGCACTAGATCTGAAGGCTGGACGGAAACTGATCCCCATCTGAACTCTCTTCTGGCCTCACAGCAGACTTCAACATCTCAAGCCTCTCTGGTCTGCTATCCCCAGCGCTAACCGAGAGCCTGCTAGTTGCTTTGCCCCCCTGTCACCTCACAGGAGGCAACGCCACACTGACTGTCCGCAGAGCTAATGACAGCAAAGGTCTGCTCCCGCTCCCCAGGCATCCCCCTGGTTCCCAGGGACCTCTTCCCAGGACACCACCGGCACCCTTTCCCCTATTCATGCCTCCTGTCAAACCCTCTCTTGGGACATTCAAACTCAAAGCTGCCCCTTCTCCCTGGGCCTCCAAAACTAGACTCTGACTTTCACTCCCAATTTCCTGCCCAGTGGAGAAATCCAGCTTTATAGTGCCTCCATGCCGCGGGCGCAGGGAGCTAGTGAGCGTGGTGGACAGTGGGAATGGCTTCACAGTCACACGGCTCCGGGCATACCAGGTGACAAACCTCCTCCCAGGAACCAAATACTAGTAGGTACCTGATCCTCACCTGGAGCAACTGAGAAGCTGGGAGGGCTCTAGTCAGCATGGGAGAGAGACAGAGGGCACGGCCAAAGGGTGTGAAAGGTGGCCTCTCCTGGGGGAAGGCACAGCCATGAAGCTGGGGTGGGGGGCAGGCTGGAGCCCCTCTTTCCCTAAGTCCCAGATACTCACTGAAGGTTTTCCCCTCTCTCTCCAACCCCACCCCAAAAGCATTTCCTACAGAGTAGAGAAGGGGACAGCCACTGAATCCAGTAGAGAGATCCCAATGTCCACGCTTCCTCGTAAGTAGCACTCTGCCTCTTCTCTGGGTCCACAGACCTTCCTGGACACTCCCCCCACCCCCCTGTGTGGATAAGCTGTCCCCTCTGTGCCCCCACAGCACCTTTGCCTGCCTCCATCCTACCGCAGAGCCTCCCCCCTACCACCCGTGGCAACTTCCTGTTGACTCATCTGCAACACTATTAAACTAAAGGCTCCTCGTGGGCAGGGTCGGTGTCCTAACCTCTGTGTCCTCGGGGACTCACATAGGAGATGCTTTGTAACTGTTGGTTTGATGGATGTTTGGGTCCACTGCTTGGCTGGTCAAATGGATGAATAACCAAATGAGTGGACATTGGTTGGGTGGACAGGTGAGGGCTAAGCTGTGCGCCAGGGCGAACCTCGGGTCCCTCCTGCTCACAGAGGTGTCCCTTTCTCTCTTCTGACAGGAAGGAATATGGAGTCCATTGGGCTGGGAATGGCCCGAACAGGGGGCATGGTGGTCATCACAGTGCTGCTGTCTGTCGCCATGTTCCTGCTGGTGGTCGGTTTCATCATTGCCCTGGCTTTGGGCGCTCGAAAGTAAGGATGGCTGACCTGTGCGGGGCTCCTCCAGGACTCTCCATGTCCCAGCCTGCCTGCTCCTGGGCCTCAGCCACCAGTCTCTGGCTCCTTCAGTGCCTTCATCTCCCTCTCCCTGCTCACCACCCTGTCCCTGGGTCCCTTTCCTCCCTCAGTCCCTCTCCCTGCCCCCAGTGCCACACCACCCAACACTCCCTACCATTCCCCTTGCTGCAATCCTGTGGGAGTCGACATTCCTCCCATTTCACCACTCTGACCCCCATTAAGTCCACCCCTTCCTCTGTGAACTTGGTCTGTACAATAAAGGCTAATCCAATCCACACCTACCCTGTGTGCTTCCCTTTAATGGGCTCCCCTTGGAGGCAAACCTATGGAATCACGTCCAGGCTGCAAGAGCACATGGTCCCCTCCCTGCCCGAGCCTCAGAGTGGCTTTTCCCATGAGGGAGGCAGGCAGGGGCCAGAGCAGATAAGACACCATGAGTCAGAGTTCTCAGACCCACACCTGGGCTGTGGCTTTCACATCATGCACAGCATGCAGAACACCACCCAACCAGGGGCCTGGGTTGGCGGCAGAGGCTGGGGCATCAGGTAGGGGCCTAGGGGCCTGAGGGCCTGAGTGGGGCTGGCAGAGCAAGGAGAAGCACTGGGGGAAAGAGCCTCTGTCTGGGAAAGACAAACACAGGGCCACCAGGGTATGACTCAAGGTTAGGGCACTGGAGGGGGAAGTGGAAGCAGAAATGGAAGGACCCTGGCTGGAGGGGGACAAGAGAGGTACAGTGTGGTAACTAAGGGGAAAGGGCAGGATGGTCACTTTTTTGGGGGGTACCGGAGATTGAACCCAGGGGCACTTAACCTCTCAGCCACATCCCCAGCCCTTTTTTATATTTTATTTAGAGACAGGGCCTCTCTGAGTTGCTTGGGGCCTTGCTAAATTGTTGAGTCTGACCTTGAACTCAAAACTCTTCCTGCTTCGGCCTCCCAAGCCACTGGGATTACAGGTATGCGCCACTGTGCCCAGCAGGAGTGGTCACTTTAATTCACTTATCCAGTACATATTCCTTACAGGGACCAGTAATCTTTACATTGCTCTCTTTCTTCTTTCCTTCCTTTCTCCTTCCCTCCCTCCCTCCTTTCCTCCTGCCCTCTATCTCTTTCTTTCTTTCTTTTTCCAGTACTGGGGATTGAATCCATGGCCTCAAGCAAGCACTGTCACACTGAGCTACATTCAGGCCAGACCTGATATATCCCATAACTTTCCCGCAATTTTTACCACCATCCCTCCAAGGTACTGTGTTCCTGCTTTCCTCAGGACCTTTGCACAGACTATTTTGTAAGCCAGAACTGCTCATGTGACTGTTCCCACCCACTTTCCACTCCTATTTACATAGTTACCTTCCTGTTCCTTCTCAAGGGAAGCCTCTGACTTTCATTCCTCCCTATTAGGTTGGGCTCTCCTATCCTTTCTCCTAGTGTTATCATGAATTTATACCACATAGTTTACAACTGTGTTTGTGCGATTAGATTGTCTCCTGCATCAGATTGTGAGTTTCCTGAGAGCAATTGCTTTGTTCTTATCTTTGTTCCACACAGCCTGGAACACAGTAGGCACTCAATAAATACTTGTTGAATAAGTGAGTGAATGAATGAATGAACAAGCGCATAAAGAGAAGGAGAAATCTGGAAAGGGATCAAAAATCCTGTGAAAACAACCAGAAAGGATTCATGGGAACAGTGTCCTTGATGACCCCTTTCTAGAGTGACCCTAGAACTTGAGACAAGGAAGCAACAGAAGAGAAGGACAATGATCTTTCTCATTCCACAAATACTAAGGGAGCATGTGTTATGTGCCAGGTGCTACTGAAGGATGTAGGCTCACACTGTGAAGACATCTTTCTTCTCTCATGGACTAATATGGAAATCAGTGGAAGAGCTAGAGCCCCCCAAAATGTTAACAATTAAATAGAAAATGTGCTGAATGCTGTGGATACCAAAGAGGAGCAGACACTGGGTCCTTCTTTAGTTTGAGTGGGAGTAACTAAGCCAAGGCCTAAAACCTGGGAAGTCAGGGCTTTCTTCCCCACCCTCTTGCAACAGCCTAAGAAGGTTTGGGAACCTGACCTTCTTGTGCTGTAGGAGGACATTGGACTGGAAACCATATTTTACTTCACATTAACATCATCTAAAGGGCTCATTTAAAAAGTTTAATAAGCCAGCATGGTGGTGCATACCTGTAATCCTAGCAACTCAGGAGGCTGAGTCAGGAGGATAGCAAGTTGGAGGCCAGCCTGGGCAACTTAGCAAGGCCATGTAGCCAAATAAAAATCAAAAAGGAGCTGGGCGTGGTGGCACACGCCTGTAATCCCAGCAGGGAGGCTGAGGCAGGAGGATCACCAGTTCAAAGCCAGCCTCAGCAATGGCAAGGCACTTAGCAACTCAGTGAAACCCTGTCTCTAAATAAAATACAAAACAGGGCTGGGGATGTGGCCCAGTGGTCGAGTACCCTGAGTTCAATCCCTGGTACAAAAAAAAAAAAAAAAAAAAAAAAATCAAAAAGGACTGAGCATGGTGGCGCACACCTGTAATCCCAGCACTTGGGAGGCTGAGGCAGGAGGATGGCAAGTTCAAAGCCAGCCTCAGCAATGGCGAGGCACTTAGCAACTCAGTGAGACCCTGTCTCTAATAAAATATAAAAAAAGGGCTGGGAATGTGGCCCAGTGGTTGACTGCCCCTGAGTTCAATCCCTGGTACCAAAAAAAGAAAAAAAAAAAATTCAAAAAGGTCTGGGGGGCTGGGGTTGTGGCTCAGCGGTAGAGCGTTCGCCTAGCACGTGCGCGGCCCGGGTTCGATCCTCAGCACCACGTAAACATAAATGCATTGCATTGTGTACAACTAAAGCAAATAAATAAATATTAAAAAAAAAAAAAAAAAAGGTCTGGGGATGTAGCTCAGAGTTAAAGTGGCCTTGAGTTCAAATCCCCAGTACAAAAAAGAAAGAAAGAAAGAAAAAGAGAGTCTGATGACCAGATCACACTTCATAGCAAGATCAAAATGGCAAGGTGCTGGGCATTTAGCTCAGTGGTAGAGCACTTGCCTAGGAATGTGTGAGGCCCTGAGTTAAATCCCCAGAACCACAAAAATAAATAAAAAAATTTCATCTGGGCATGGTGGCACATACCTATAATCCCAGTAGTTTGGGAGGCTGAGGCAGAGGATCCCAAGTTTGAGGTCAGCCTCAGCAACTTAGCAAGGCCCTAAGCAACTTAGTCAGAACTTGTCTCAAAATAAAATATGAAAGCCAGGCGCAGTGGCGCATGCCTGTAATCCCAGCACTTGGGAGGCTGAGGCAGGAGGATGGCAAGTTCAAAGCCAGCCTCAGCAATGGCGAGGCACTTAGCAACTCAGGGAGACCCTGTCTCTAATAAAATACAAAAAAGGGCTGGGGATGTGGCCCAGTGGTCCAGTGCCCCTGAGTTCAATCCCTAGTACCAAATAAATAAATAAATAAATATTAAAAAAAATAAAATACGAAAAGGGCTAGGGATGTGGCTCAGTGGTTAAGCACCACTGGGTTCAATCCCCAGTACCAATAATAATAATAAGAAATTTCAGAATGACAGGGGTTGGAGCTAGGTATGTATTCATTTAAATACCACCCCCAGGAGATTCCAGTGTGCAGCAAAGTTTGGAAATTGAAAAAAATTTACTATTTCTTTCTCACCCCAACCCTCATCTGTACTCATCTGTACTGGATTAACCTAGGGACACTTAACCACTGAGCCACATCCCCAGCTCTTTTTAATATTTTATTTAGAGATAGGGTCTCGCTTAGTTGTTCTGGGCCTCGCTAAGTTGCTGAGGCTGGCTTTGAACTGACTTCAGCCTCTGAAGCCACTGGGATTACAGGCATGTGCCACCGCGCCCAGCCATTTTAACCATTTCTAAGTGTACATTTCAGCATCATTACCCACTTCTGTTTTTTTTAATTTTTTTTCTTTAAGTGGGGCTGGGGATGAACCCAGGGCTCTGAGCATGCTAGGCAAAGACTCCACCACTGAACCACATCCCTGCTGTAACATCCTTGTGCTACCATCTCCACTATCCATTGGCAGAATTTTTCACTACCACAAACAGAAACTCTGAGCCCATTAAATAATTACTATCACCTCCTCCTCTAGTTCCTGGCACTCGCCACTCTACTGTCTGCCTCTATGCATTTGGCTCTTCTAGGTACCTCTGTCACTGAATTATACAAAAGTTGTCCCTTTGTGTCTGGCTTATTCCACTTAGCTTAATATCTTCAAAGTCCATTCATGTTGCAGCATGTGTCAGAACTGTATTCCTTTTTAAGGCTGAATAATATACCATTGTATGTATTTACCATTACTTTGTATTTGTATTCATCCACTGGTGAACACTTGGGTTGTTGCCAAATTTTGGCTATTGTGACTAATGTTACTGTGAACAATAATGTACACATATCTGTTTAGGTCTCTGCTTTCAATTCTTTCAAGTATATACACAGAAAAAAGAAGAAAAGGAAGAAGAAGAAGAAGACGACGACGACGACGACGAGACGATGACGACTTGTTGGATCCTATGGTAAATCTATGTTTAACTTTTTGAGGAACCACCATACTATTTTCCACAGCGGCGACAGCTATGACATTTTATATTCCCATTAGTGATGTTCAAGGGTTTGAATTTCTCCACATTCTCACCAGACTTTTTTGCTTCTTTTATAATGGCCTTTCCAGTGAGTATAAAGTGGCATCATTGTGGCTTTTTTTTTTTTTTTTTTTTAGTACTCAGGACTAAACTAAGTGGTGCTCTACTACTGAGCTACATCCCCAGTCCTTTTTATTTTTATTTTTATTTGAGACAGAGTCTTGTTAATTTGCCCAGACTGTCCACAAATTTGTGATCCTCCTGCCTCAGTCTCCCCCAGTAGTTGAGATTATACAGTAATGGTGATTTCGGATTTACACTTTTTTAATGATTAGTGAGACTCAGCATCTTTTCATGTGCTTGCTTATTGGCCAAGTGTATGTTTTCTTTGGAAAAAATGTCTTATTCATGTCATTTGCCCTTTTTTTTAATGGTCTTTATATGTTGACCAGGCTAATCTGGAACCTTAGACTCCTGGACTCAAGTTATCTTCCTGTCTCAGCCTTCTAAGTAGCTGAGACTACAGAAGTGCACCACCAAACCCAGCTGTCCATTTTAAAAATTAGATTGTTTCTTTTCTTTTTTTTTTTTTTTTTTTTTTTTTTGCTGTGGAGTTATAATTCTCTACATTTTTTCAATATTAGCTACTTACTAGATATGATTTGCATGATAAAAACATTTTTAATAGTAGACTAATTTAGAAAGGCTAATGTATCAGCCGAGTGCAGTGGTAGTGGTACACACCTGTAATCCCAGCACTTGGGAGGCTGAGGCAGGAGGATGGCGAGTTCAAAGCCAGCCTCAGCAATGGCGAGGCACTTAGCAACTTAGTGAGACCCTGTCTCTAATAAAATACAAACAAGGGCTGGGGATGTGGCCCAGTGGTCAAGTGCCCCTGAGTTGATTGAACTCATACCAAAAAAATTTAATAAAAATAAGAAAATAAGAAAGGCTAATGTATCTAATAGAGACATTAGAATAACATTTTTTTTGATACTAAGAATTGAATTAAGAGATGCTTCACCACTGAGCCACATCACTAACCCTTTTAAATTTTTATTTTGAGATAGTGGTGGCTCACTAAGTTGTTGAGGGTCTCACTAAATTGCTAATTCTGGCCTCAAACTTGCAATTCTCTTAGCTTCCCAAATTGCTGAAATTACAGGTGTGGCCACCATGCCTGATTAGAATAACACTCCCCTGCCCCCCAAGGCTTGTTTTTGTACTTAGGATTGAACCCAGGGGCACTCAACCACTGAGCCACATCCCCAGCCCCCCCTTTTTTTTTTTTTTTTTTCTTTCTTTGGTACCTGGGATTGAATTCAGGGGCACTCAACCACTGGGCCACATCCCCAGCCCTTTTTTTGTATTTTATTAGAGACAGGGTTTCACTGAGTTGCTAAGTGCCTCACCATTGCTGAGGCGGGCTTTGGCAGGCTTTGAACTCATGATCCTCCTGCCTCAGCCTCCCAAGTGCTGGGATTATAGGCGTGCGCCACCATGCCTGGCTCATCCCCAGCCCTTTTTTTTTTTTTTTTTTTTTTTTTGTGGTACCGGGGATTGAACTCAGGGGCACTCAACCACTGGGTCACATCCCCAGCCCTTTTTTGTATTTTATTTAGAGACAGGGTCTCACTGAGTTGCTAAGTGCCTCGCCATTGCTGAGGCTGGCTTTGAACTCGTGATCCTCCTGCCTCAGCCTCCCAAAGTGCTGGGATTACAGGCGTGCGCCACCGCGCCCGGCTATCCCCAGCCCTTTTTATGTTTTATTTAGAGACAGGGTCTCACTAAGTTGCTTAGGGCCTCACACTAAATTGCTGAGGCTGGCTTTGAACTTGAAATCTTCAACTTTCTGAGCTACTGGGATTATAGGTGTGTGCCACCATGCCCAGCTCCCACAATTTTTTATTGGTGCATTATAGTCGTACATACTGATGGGATTTGTAGAATAACACTTTTTTAAAAATTTTATAGTTGTAGATGGACAGCATGCCTAGCATGCACAAGGTCCTGGGTTCAACCCCCAGCACCCTCCCCTACACACACACATACATACAAATAAACAAAATGTGAGAAGAAAAAGCTCTTCCTTACAATTGTTTTAAAAATTTCCTTAAACCGGGCGTG
Source organism: Tamias sibiricus (assembly GCA_025594165.1). Taxonomy (NCBI): domain Eukaryota; kingdom Metazoa; phylum Chordata; class Mammalia; order Rodentia; family Sciuridae; genus Tamias; species Tamias sibiricus. The sequence goes on from CM046657.1 coordinate 112,647,681, forward strand.
GTGGTGCACGCCTGTAATCCTAGCACTTGGGAGGCTGAGGCAGGAGGATCAGTTCAAAGCCAGCCTCAGCAATGGCGAGACACTTAACAACTCAGTGAGACCCTGTCTCTAATAAAATACAAAAAAGGGCTGGGGATGTGGCCCAGTGGTCCAGTGCCCCTGAGTTCAATCCCTGGTACAAAAAAAAAAAAAAAAGAAATTCCTTAGAGGGCTGGGGTTGTGGCTCAGCAGTAGAGTGCTTGCCTAGCACATGTGCGGCCCAGGTTCAATCCTCAGTACCACATAAAAATAAATGCATTGTGTACAACTAAAGCAAATAAATAAATAGTTTTAAAAGAAAATTCCTTAGAGCCAGGCGTGGCGGCTCACACCTGTAATCCCAGCTACTGGGGAGGCTGAGGCAGGAGGATAAGAAGTTTGAGGACAGCCTGGGCAACTTAGTAAGACCCTATCTCCAAATTTTTTAAAAAATTCAATACGCAGTCAGGCGTGGTGGCGCACGCCTGTAATCCGAGCACTTTGGGAAGCTGAGGATCGTGAGTTCAAAGCCAGCCTCAGCAATGGTGAGGCACTTAGCAACTCAGTGAGACCCTGTCTCCAAATAAAATACAAAAAAAGGGCTGGGGACATGGCCCAGTAGTCAAGTGCCCCCGAGTTCAATCCCTGGTACCAAAAAAAAAAAAAAAAATTCAATAAAAAGGACTGGGAATTTAGCTCAGTGATAAAGAGTCCCTGAGTTCAATCCCCAGAACCCCACCCCCCATCCCTCAAAAAAAAAAAAAAAAAATCAATTAATTTAGTAGAGTTTATCTAAGCAAAGAAAAATAAAGTAAAATAATTTGGGAATCTGTCAGCTCCCAGAACCGAAGACACTCCTAAGAACTCTAGTCAATAGCATGATCTGACATCATTTAAAGAAAGAAATGAGGTAGAGCGACAACTTAATCTGTTATAGCTTAATTGGTTAATGGGCTACAGAGCCCCCTGCAATTAACTAAAGCTCAGTTTAATCAGTGATTAAACTCTGTATTTGTTTGGTGTATTGTGTCCAGTGCAGGAGCCTAATCAATGGTCTCCTACGAAATTTTATTAACGCAATTGAATGCCAACTAAATAAATGGAGACGGAATGATAGATTTATAAAAATCACCATTTAACAACCATCATAGTAATGATTGATTCAGGCAAAGTTCATAAACCATGCTAGTGGTTTCAAATGTAATGAACGGGATTTCAAGTAATTTCAAAGTGTCTCCCCACAAATTGCTTACTAATTACAAAAAAAAAAAAAAAAAGGAAAAGGTAACTTTACCGTAAAGAAAACCTGGCAGACACCACTAAACCAAGTGATTGAAATTTACATCATTACTAATGAGAAAACTGCATTTAATGTGTCTTTTGAAGCAATATACTAAGAAGCATTACCTCGGTGATATTCTTGTTTTTTAAAAAATGCATAATCTAGTTCTAATTGTGAGGAAACACCAGCCAAACTCAAACTGAGGGTCATTCTATCAATAAAATAAACAGCCTATAGTCTTCAAAAATGCCAATGATGGGCATGGAATGGTGGCCCATGCCTGTAATCCCAGCAACTTCAGAGGCTGAGGCAGGAGGATGGCAAGTTCAAGGCCAGCCTCAGCAACTTAGCAAGACCATCTCAAAATAAAAAATAAAAAGGACTGAGAAGGTAGCACAGTGGTAAACACTCCTGGGTTCAATCCCCAGTACCAAAAAATAAAAATAAAAAAAGTGAATTTTACAAAAGATTGCAAAGGCTGAGACTCTGCTCTAGATTAGAGGTGACTAAAGGAAAAAAGAATAATAAAGGCAACCAAAGAGTCATGGATATTAAATGCACCATATGATCCTGAAGGGAATCCTAGACCAGGAAAAAAATTACATGAAAGACTTGTTGGTCAGGGCAGAGTTGTGCCTGTAAGCCCAGTGATTTGGGAGGTTGAGGCAAGAGGATCACAAGTTCAAGGCTAGCTGGGGCAATTTAGGGAGAACCTATCTCAAAATAAAATTTACAAAAGGGCAGGGGATGGAGCTCAGTAGTAGAGTAAAGCCCTGGATTCAATCTTAACAACACATACAAAAGACATTGCCAGAAAATGTGGTGAAATTTGAAGAAGGTCTACATATTAAATAAAGTATTCAATCAATTGTTAAAATTTCTGGTTTCTGATTTTTATGGTTGTGTAAGTCAATATTCTTGTAGTTAGGAAATACACACTTTAGTGCTTACAGGTTAAAAGAAAAAAAGCATAGTGTTTGCAAATTATTCTCAAACAGTTCAGGAAAAATATATACAGGTGCTGGGATATAGCTCATTGGTTTCCTAGCATGCACAAAGCCCTGAGTTCAATCCCCAGCACTGTAAGATAAATATATACATAAATACATATTAAGAGAAAAACTTAAATGGATAAAATATTAATTGATGAATCTGGGTGAAAGTGTATACAGAATTTTTAAATAGCATTCTGGGGATTTTTCTGTGATTTTGAAATTATTAAAAACAGTATTTTAAAAAAATCAAGAAACCATTCAATCTAATCCCATCTCCATCACCTACTAAAAACACAATCTTGAGTAAGCCATAAAACCTATTGGAAACTCCTAAAACGTAACTATGTATAAATACTATCATGGGATTATTACGCCCTCTTTTTTTTTTTTTCCCTGTACTAGGGATTGAACTCAGGGCCACTCGACTTCTTAGCCACATCCCCAGCCCTATTTTGTATTTTATTTAGAGACAGGGTCTCACTGAGTTGCTTAGCGCCTCGCTTTTGCTGAGGCTGGCTTTGACCTCGCGATCCTCCTGTCTCAGCCTCCGGAGCCGCAGGGATTACAGGCATGGGCCATTGCGCCCGGCTCATTATGCCTTTTATATAAAATAAGTTTTATGCAAATACCGAGGGGGTAAATGGTCTGGGATACATTTCTTCTGGACCCCCAATCCTCCCAGACGCCAAAGTGCAAGGGTAGAAAGTTGAGGACAGATTTCCTAGAGGCTGGTCGGTGGAGTGGAGAGGAGCTCGGAGGCGTCGAGCAGGGCTCTGCACACCTGGGCAGCCTCCCGCCTAAAGCAGGCGGAGCGTGGTATTTGAGGAAGTGCTGCGAGGGCAAGCGTGGTGTCGCTTTTCTCTCCCACTCCGCGCCACTCTGTGCCTCCTCTCCCTAAAAGTGGACCTCAAACTCCAAGATCTCGACTTCTGGGACAGCCTCCATGGCCAGGTCCCGGATTGCTGGACTGGGACATGGGGAACGAGTCCTTTCTGGGCTTTACCACGGCGCACCTGCCCCTGACGGAGCAGAACCGTGAGTACCGCGTGGGGTGCGGGGGATGGGGAGCCGGTGGGGACGAGGGGAGGCGTGGGCGGCCAGGCTTTGCGCCCCACTCCGGGGGCCGGCACCCCCAGGCTTGGTTTCCGGGTTCCGAGCCTCCCACGCGTGCTGGGCTCCTCGCCCCTCCCCCAGTGCCCACCCAGGGGCGCCACGCCGCAGGGGGGCTGGGCTCCCGCCTGGACTGGAAACCCGCCGGGGGCAGCGCATGCACCCAAGGGACCCCGCCCTCCAGCTCTTCCAGAGCCCAGCTCGAGGGACGTCCCAGGCCCTTTCCCAGCCTAGCTCCTTGGCTCACCATCCTTGCCGTTTGTCCAACTGTAGGCTTTACTTATTTTTATGTCTCTTTAAAAAATCTTGTAAATTATCATTTTGTTTATGGCCGTATCCTCACCTCTTAGGGCATTGCCTAGATCTAGAAGTGATCAGTATTTGTTGAATGGATGATTGACCATTGTGTTCTTTTAAAATTTATTTTCCTTTTTTGGACCTCAAAGTTGAGTAGATATCATCCGTGTATTCATGGCACCTTTTTGCAGTGCGATGGAACAAGATGCGTGGATTAACTCTTGGTTTTCCCCTTCAATCTCCACCTCCCACATCCATTATCTCCTCCACACTGATGTACAAACCCTAGTCTGTTTAAAATGTTTTTGTTTGTTTTGGTACTGGGAATTGGGCCCAGGGATTACTTTCCCACTTTACCACTGAACTACATCCTAGCCCCCCTTTTTTTTTCTTTAGTTGTAGATGGACATAATACCTTTATTTTATTTATCAATTTTTTATGTGGTGCTGAGGTTTGAACCCAGTGCCTAACACGTGCTAGGCAAGCGTTCTACCACTGAGCTATAACCCCATCCCTTGTTACTTTCTTTTCTTTTTTTTTTTTTTTTGAGACAAGGTCTCACTAAATTTGAGACCTTCCTGCTTCAGCCTCCCAACCCACGCCTAGCCCCTCCCACATTGTTTTCCAGGGCTCTTCCTGTTACTAAATGCACTCTGATTTGATGTTTCTGGCTGTTGGGTAAAATTCTCTCATCTGCACATATTTCCTTTGACCTTCTAATTCTCCTTACATCCAAATTGCTTCCAGCACTTTGCCACCATAATTAAAGATGGTGAACATTCATATGTGTTCATATGTGTTCATATGTGTTAGGGTTGAGGATGTAGCTCAGTGGTCTACCATTTGCCTAACATGCATCAGGCCCTGGGTGTCATCCCCAGCATTGCTGGGAGAGGGAGGGGGGGGAGAAGGGGGGGAGGCATGCCCCCAGTGACCCACCTTTTCCAGCCATGCCCCACCTGCCTACAGTTATCACCAGTTAGTCCATTCAAACTAGGATGGACTGATTTGGTTACTGCTCTCATAATTGAACCATTTCATCTCTGAATGTTCTTGTACTAACATAGGAGTTTTTGGGGGACACCTCATATCTGAACCATAACTGGAGTCCTGACATCTCAGCTTCTTTCAGGGCAAGCCATCTTTGAGTTTAATAGCAGATTTCTAAAGCCCTTCTCTTGTCACTTGTGCACATACATGAAACCCAGACTCTCTGCTTAGTGCACCTATTTTGCATTCTTTGATGAGATGGTTAGTCAGGTGTAGCCATAAGAAGAGACAGAAGAGAGGCTCAGGAAAACAAAGCTTATTATACTCACAGATGCTAGAGGCAGGAGGCAGCAGGATCACATGGGAAAGATGGCAGGACGACAGGGTGGCAGAAAACAGATGTGAGGGAAAAGAATATGTCTTTATGGGGAGTACGCAGGAAAGGCAAGGGCAGGATAGACAGTTTGGAACTTGCTAGTTTGAATAATTTTGGTGGCTTTGGGCGACAGGGTGGTCCCTAGTTGGCCATCACCTGGCCTGGGATAAGGCAGTGGCATTTTGGAGTGTAGTGGCCAGATAGAGTTGACTCTGAGCTGGTGTGTGTGCATATCAAAGATCTACCACAAGCTGGGCACCTTGCTATCTCTAAGAATTGCCTACCCCTGGGTGCCATCCCCAGCATTGCTGGGAGAGAGAGAGACAGACAGACAGACAGACAGACACACTACTTAGGCCATGGCAGAAATCCAGACAACATATGATGGTACACTGGACCAGGGTGGTGACAGAGAAGGTGGTGAGAAGGTAGGACTAACTAGATTTGCTGATGGATGGAGTGTGTGGTATAAGATAAACAGAAATTGGAACCTGGGAATGTAGCTCAGTGTTAGAGCACTTACTTAGCAAGAATGAAGCACAGGGTTAGATCCCTAGCACTGCAAATACAAAAGGGAAAAACCCACTGACTCTTCAGAGCTGGACATGTGGCAAATACCTGTAGTCCCAGCTACTGGAGAGGTTGAGCCAGTCTGGGCAAAATAGCAAGACTTCATCTCATGGGAAAAGAAAAAAGAAATTGGTAGATTGGAAAGAAAGATCTCCCCACCCAGTGCTGGGGATTCAATCTAGTGTTACCCTACTACTGAGCTTCCCCAGCCCTTTTTGTCCAGGCTCTCCTTGCTTGAACTTGTGATCCTCCTGCTTCATCCTCCCAAATAGCTGGGATTGCAGGTGTGTGTAACCATACCCAGTTTAGAGTTGTCTTATATTAAGATCGGAAAGGTTTGTTTGTTTTTTTGTTTTTGTTTTTGTTTTTGTTTTGTTTTGTTTTGTTTTGTACCGGGGATTGAACTCAGGGGCACTTGACCACTGGGCCACATCCCCAACCCTTTTTTTGTATTGTATTAGAGACAGGGTCTCACTAAGTTGCTAAGTGCCTGGCCATTGCTGAGGCTGGCTTTGAACTCGCGATCCTCCTGCCTCAGCCTCCCAAGTGCTGGGATTACAGGCGTGCGCCACCGCGCCCGGCTCGGAAAGGTTTTTTGAGGATAGATTTATGGAGGAAAATGAGGAGTTATGCTCTGGCCATGTTGACTTGAAGATAGTTATTAGACATCCAAGTGGAAATGAATAGGCAGGCAGGTGCAGTGGCCCATGCCTGTAATCCTATCTATTTGGGAGGCTGAGACAGGAGGAATGCAAATTCAAGACCAGCCTGGCAGCTTAGACCCTGTCTCAAAATAAAAAGAACTGGGGATGTAGCTTGTTGGTAGTGTTAGCATGCACAAGGCCCTGGGTTCAGAAAAGTTACACTGGCTCTCTAGCTTATAGGGGCAAGTCCCTGGCCCCTCTATGGCTTTGGAGCACTTGTTTGACAACCCTGATTAAACCCAACTCTGCCCAACAAGTTCTCTTGAGGCCAGAGATCGATGGATTGGTAATGTCAATGGGATCCTAGTTGTGGCTGAGAGGGAGTAAGCTGGAAAGACAAGAGGTGATACATGTTTTTAAAATAATATATGTATTTTAATATCTTTAATTATTTATTTTTATGTGGTGCTGAGGATTGAACCCAGTGCCTCACACGTGTGAGGCAAGCGCTCTACTACGGAGTCCCAGTCCCAGCCCGAGGTGGTGCATTTTTATGGAGTACATAAATGAGTTTGTGGGAAGGTTGCTATTATTTTGTTAATTTGGAATTTGAATGAGAGATACTGTCTAAGATAGGGTTCAGTCCAGGGAGGGGTGTACCTGTAGACCCAGCTATGCGGGAGGCTGAGGCAGGTAGATCACTTGAGCTCAAAGACTCAGGGCTCTTTAGGAGCCTGGATACATAGGGAGTGTCTGTCTGTCTGTCTTTTCCAGTACTGGGGTTAAATTCATGCCTCATGTATGATAAGCAAGTGCTCTGTCACTGAACTACATCTCTAGCTCTATTCTAGTCTTTTATGTCCCTGAATAGTGATTACATTTTTCCCCATAAAGGTCTAGTCCATTCTTTTATGAGTTAACTCCTAGATTCTTTATAATTTTTGTTGTTATTTGTAAGCAACACCTTTGTAAAATTATTTTCCAGTTTTAATGCTGGTATAAAGAAATGCTATTGATTATTATGTTCTTACATATGCAGCAAAGTTGCTGGATTCTTAGTGGTTCTAATAACTTATATATTAATATTATAATCTATATTTATCATTTTTTCTTCAAATAACAGTAGCTTTGCCTTTTCTTTCCAACTCTGTTTTGCTATTTTTTTCCTTTTTCTGGTAGTACTATATTAAATATTAGCAATTTAGTACACATCCTTTTTTTTCTTTTTTCTTTTTGTACCAGGGATTGAACCCAGGAGTGCTTAACCATGGAGCCACATTCTCAGCCTTCTTTTGTATTGTATTTAGAGACAGGGCCCCACTAAGTTGCTGATGCTGGTTTTGAACTCATGATCCTCCTACCTCAGCCTCCTGAGTCACTGGGATTATAGGCATGCACCACCATGCCCAGCAGTGTGCATCCTTTCTAATTACTGAGCTTTTCAATAAGTATATCATCATTTCCAAAATGAAAACCCAGATTTGTCTGAAATATAATGACTGTCATGGGAACAGCAAGGGGTGCAAAATAGTTTCTGCCCTGAACGTCTGGTTGGATGGTGGTACCTTTTGCTGAGATAAGGAATATAGGAGGAAGAGCAAGAAAATGGAGTTCAGGTGCTGGGGATGTAGCTCACTGGTAGAGCACTTACTTAACATATGCCAGGTCCTAGGTTCTATCCCTAGGACTACAACCAAAAAAAAAAAAAAAAATGGAATTCAGTGTTAGAAATATTGAGTTTGCTGTGCACACAGACTACTCAAGTAAAGATATCAAATAGGCAGTCCTATTTAAGGATTAGCAGTGAAATGTGGACTACAGGTAAATATTGGAGAGCCCTACATTTATATATGGTAGCTGGAACCATGGCATGAGATCATCTGGGGACAATATATGTGAAGAAAAGAATGCAAAAGGGGTAGGACATGGTGGTGGTTCATGCCTGGATTCCCAGAGACTTAGGAGACTCAGGCAGGAGGATCACAAGTGCCTCTGCAATTTAGTGAGACCCTGTCTCAAAATAAAAAGGAGTAGGGATGTAGCTAAGTGGTAAAGTGCCCCTGAGTTCAATTCCCAGTACCCCCCCAAAAAAAAAAGAAAGAAAGAAAAGAAAGGAAAAAAAACAAGAATGAGGTGGTTAGAAGTTCAGAAATGAAGGATGAACCAGTTGAATATAGTGTTATAACATTATAGGTAGGGCCTACAACCTTTTCCCAAGAGACCTTCAAGGCTCAAGATTCTGGAGTCACAATGGAAATACTAGAACATTTTTATTCTCTTACATCTCTTCTTCAGTTGCCAGATACAAACTTCGAATAGTCGAACCACCAAAACTACCTTTGGAAAAAAAAAGCGATACTGATGAAGATGGTGAGTTGTACGTTACGTCTCTGACATGGCTCTGTGTCCTGGGCTGGATACCAGGGACACCCAAAGCCAGTGAACTGTGGCACACAGTCTCCCTTTGCTCTACACAGGTCCAGATATTGAGCCCAACTTGTGGATGTGGGTGAACCCCAATGTGGTGTATCCCCCTGGCAAGCTGGAGGTTACAGAATCTAAGAAAGGAGAGGCTCTGATGAGTGAGCTCCCGTCTCCTCAGCCACCCCCAAAGGAGGAAGATGCCAGCTGCTCGGAGGTCGCCAGGGCAGAATCACTGCTTCATTCCTCCAGCGAGCAGTCTTCCCCTCGGAAGCAGTTCACTTCTTCCCCCAGCAACTGGGAGGTATGAATTTGTGAGCCAGCCTTGGGCATAGGCAGGGCGGGCTCAGGGATGAAATGTCACTGTTTGGTTTTCTTAGGGACAGTAAAGGTTAATGGGTTCAGAAGAGACTAGTACCCTTGGGTTGGGGACAAGCCCAGATGGTGGTCCTAGACCGCTGCACCCTGGAGTTGAGGCCAAGGAGTCAGGACCAGTTCCTACTCTGTGCTCCTCTAGCTCCCAGAAGAGGAGGAGGCTAAGGACCAGGATGACAGCTCCTCTGTGGCTCTCCCGTCCCCTCACACAAGGGCCCCCCTCCAGAGTCGGAGGCTTCGGCAAGCCATCAACCCGGAGGGGAGGCTCTGGTCCCGGCCCCCTCTCAATTACTTCCACCTAATTGCCCCTGGCACTAAGAAACAGTCCCCCCTGTGGCCTCAACGTGCAGCAGATCTACAGTTTTACTCGGTATGTGTGGGGGGGGGCCCCATGAGGAGGGGGAAGGGAGGGGCCAGGGCCCTGGGTCTGGGCTTGCTGACTCAGTTTGCCCATGGGGGTCTGAGGATGAGTGCCTTCCAAGTCCTCTTTTCCCAGTGAATACCTGCCACCCATGTACAGGAACATAATCATTCCTACCCTCTTTCATGTCTAAAAAAACTCTAGCCTTTTATGTCTTGGTTCTCCTTTAAAACACAAATTCACTTGGGTCCCCTAACAGTTTCTACCACCTGCCTCTCAATATTTTTAGCCAGTATAAAACTTGGTTTCCCCAACCGTGCTTTTACTGGGACCATCTTGCCTAACACAACTCCCTATGCCCCCAGGGATCAGGGGAGCCCAATTGAGAAGGGATTTACATTTTGTGGCATGTGTGCCTGGGATTGAACCTGGGCCCTCGAACATGCTATGTATGTGCTCTACCATTGAGCTACATGCACTTCCAGCTCAGCATTCAACTTTTTTCCCCCCTTTTTATTTTTCATTTTGAGATAGGGTGTTACTAAGTTTCTTAGGTCCTCACTTAGTAGCTGAGGCTGGCTTTGAACTTCTGATCCTCCTGCCTCAGCCTCCTAAGTTGCTGCGATTACAGGTGTGCGCCTGCATTCAACTTGATCGTCATGAACACATGTCTGAGGGAGTTTCTTGGGCCCTTTCCCAGTATTATAAGAGCCTAATGTCTCAATATTAATCCTGCAGTGGATATATCCCCTTGACCTGATTCTACTTTGTCCCTGCTTTGGTCAACATCCTAAGCCCTAAGGGAAAGGGAAGAAAAAAGAACCTGGGGTTAGGAGACAGTGAACTGGACTCAAAAGAGGGGGGTCCTCATAAGCAATGCATCAGGTGGAGGTTTTGCCACATGCTCAAGCAGCAAAGGGCAACTCCAGGCCCACTTGCCATCATCCACCTTGAGAAGAGCTGAGGCTCTTTGCCTCTGGGGGGAGAGCCAGCTGGAGAGTAGGGCCTCCCCCAAAGAAACTGTGACTCTCCTTATCTTTCCTCCCTGTCTGCAGACAACACTTCCCCTTTTTCCGGACGGCTCCAGAAGGCTGGAAGAATACTGTCCGTCACAATCTCTGTTTCCGAGACAGCTTTGAGAAAGTGCCGGTCAGTATGCAGGGTGAGGCCAGCACCCGGCCTCGATCCTGCCTCTGGAAGTTGACTGAGGAGGGACACCGCCGCTTTGCGGAGGAGGCCCGTGCCTTGGCTTCCACTCGGCTGGAAAGTATCCAACAGTGCATGAGCCAGCCAGGTGTGAGGCCTTGTCATGTGTGGGCCCAAGGGTGGGACCCAAGGACCCTGACCCAAGGCTGAGTTTACAGCCTGGTCACACTCTGGGGGGCATCTTCTGTAGGGAGCTGGGAAAATAGCAATGGTCTGAGACCCTCTGGTGATGCTTTTCTGAAGAGAGACTTCCCCCCAGGAGTGCGGGACTTGATGTACAGCGTCCATGGGGAAATGGCTAAGGTGCATTGGCCTTACTCCCTGGGGAGACGGTATCCACACAGTGTAGCAGGAGTGACTGCAAAGGGGACTTTCACTTTTCCAGGGAGGCCTCAGAAGAGGCAGCATTTGAGCCTTGAGAAGGAGTAGATGGCCTGCTGTGAGACAGCAGTCCAGACTCAGAACAGCAGTTGCAAAGTACAAGTTCCTTTGAACTCTCTCCTTTTCTTACAGATGTGATGCCCTTTCTTTTTGACCTTGAACTCTAAGAAGCAAGAGTCAACCATGCCCTATTAAAGTTTCTCTCAGCAGCCATGTGTGTCTGTGTGGTATCTGAGGATGGGACCAGGGAGGGAGTGGAGTTTAGCCCCAAGAATGAAAATGGAGTACCCTCTGAGCTGGTATGGCTGCCCTGGTATGCAGGTGCCTAGTAGGCAGAATGTGCAGAAGGAAAAAATACTCAACCCTTTCAGCATCCTGGAGCAGTTTCCATTTTTTCTGAGTCAAGAAAATTATCTTGGGAGATGCTCTTGTAGCAGCCAACCCTAGAAACACCACCGGCTCCTCAACTGACATTCATTAAGCATCTGCTGTGTACCAAGCTCAGGACAGAAGCTAGGCCTAGCCTCCGCCATAATGGTGGTGAGGACATGTGCTCAGGGAACAGGGAGAGGAAGCACTGTAGGGAAGACTTTATGCAAACAGGGATATGTTGCCTTTTTTTGCTCTGGGGATCAATCTCAGGGCCTGGTCATGGCACTCAACCACAAGTAGACCTGATTATCCTGTAGCCCCTGCTCGGCTTTGTTTTTCACAGTGCCAGGGTTCAAACTGAGGGCCTTGCACATTGCTCAACCTTGTATATGTCTGAAAATTTCTATCAGTAGAAAGTAAAATAGAGCCAACTGTGGTGGCACACCTGTAATCCCAGCTACTCAGGAGGCTGAAGCAAGCAGATGGCAAGTTCAGGGCCAGCCTGGGCAACTTAGACCCTGTCTCAAAAAAGGACTGGGATGTAGCTCAGCAGTAAAGCACCCCTGGGTTCACTACCCAGTGGGGGTGGGGAACTGGAATGCCCACATCTGTCTCCTCATGGATAACCTAGATTTATTATTTTTTATTTGTTCTAATTATACATGACAGTAGAATGCATTTTGACACATCATACATAAAGGGAGTATAACTTCCCATTCTTCTGGTTGTATATAGTGTTACACAGGTCGTGTAACCATATATGCAAGTAGAGTACCTTGATTTATTTATATGCCCTACCCTTACCCTCCCTGAGGTTTTCTTTTCTTTTTTTTTTTTTTTTGGTACCAGGGATTGAACGCAGGGGCACTCGACCACTGGGCCTCATCCCCAGCCCTTTTTTTGTATTTTATTAGAGACAGGGTCTCACTGAGTTGCTAAGTGCCTCGCCATTGCTGAGGCTGGCTTTGAACTCGCGATCCTCCTGCCTCAGCCTCCCAAAGTGCTGGGATTACAGGCGTGCGCCACCGCGCCCGGCTGAGGTTTTCTTTTTTTAATATTTATTCATTCGTTTTAGTTGTACACAATGCCTTTATTCTTATGTGGTGCTGGGGATCGAACCCAGGCCACGCACGTGCTAGGCAAGCACTCCACCGCTGAGCCACAACCCCAGCCCCCATGAGTAGTTTTAAAGACTCTTTTTCTAAAAGACCCTAGCGTAATATTGTTAGCACATGTAAAAAAATTAATAGTTCCTTAATTTTGTCTGAATACTGGTTGTATTTTTCCTATTAATTTATTATCTAAAATATTTCTGTAGAAAAATCTCATTTAGAATTTAGATATCCTGAGGTGCACGGGGTTTTTTTGTTTTTGTTTTTGGTGCTGGGGATTGAACCAGGGCCTTGTGCATTCAAGGCAAACATTCTACCAACTGAGCTATATCCCATTCCCTGAGGTGCAGTTTGTACAAGGCAACATAAGCTCAACTCCATTTATTTACTAGTTTTAAAAAAACAAGGAGGGCTGGGGATGTGGCTCAGTGGTAAAAGTGCTCGCCTAGCACGTGCCTGGCCCGGGTTCGATCCTCAGCACCACATAAAAAATAAAACGCATTGTGTACAACTAAAAGCAAATAAATAAATATTAAAAAAAAAAAAAACAAGGAGTCAGCTCCTTAAGTGAGGAGGTAGCTTTTGAGTTGTCTTAAAGGATGGATGGGAAGGGGAGCCTGGCACCGTGGCACACACCTGTAATCCCAGTACTCAGGAGGCTGAAGCAAGCAGATGGCAAGTTCAGGGCCAGCCTGGGCAACTTAGACCCTGTCTCAAAAAAGGACTGGGATGTAGCTCAGCAGTAAAAGCACCCCTGGGTTCACTACCCAGTGGGGGTGGGGAACTGGAATGCCCACATCTGTCTCCTCATGGATAACCTAGATTTATTATTTTTTATTTGTTCTAATTATACATGACAGTAGAATGCATTTTGACACATCATACATAAAGGGAGTATAACTTCCCATTCTTCTGGTTGTATATAGTGTTACACAGGTCGTGTAACCATATATGCAAGTAGAGTACCTTGATTTATTTATATGCCCTACCCTTACCCTCCCTGAGGTTTTCTTTTCTTTTTTTTTTTTTTTTGGTACCAGGGATTGAACGCAGGGGCACTCGACCACTGGGCCTCATCCCCAGCCCTTTTTTTGTATTTTATTAGAGACAGGGTCTCACTGAGTTGCTAAGTGCCTCGCCATTGCTGAGGCTGGCTTTGAACTCGCGATCCTCCTGCCTCAGCCTCCCAAAGTGCTGGGATTACAGGCGTGCGCCACCGCGCCCGGCTGAGGTTTTCTTTTTTTAATATTTATTCATTCGTTTTAGTTGTACACAATGCCTTTATTCTTATGTGGTGCTGGGGATCGAACCCAGGCCACGCACGTGCTAGGCAAGCACTCCACCGCTGAGCCACAACCCCAGCCCCCATGAGTAGTTTTAAAGACTCTTTTTCTAAAAGACCCTAGCGTAATATTGTTAGCACATGTAAAAAAATTAATAGTTCCTTAATTTTGTCTGAATACTGGTTGTATTTTTCTATTAATTTATTATCTAAAATATTTCTGTAGAAAAATCTCATTTAGAATTTAGATATCCTGAGGTGCACGGGGTTTTTTTGTTTTTGTTTTTGGTGCTGGGGATTGAACCAGGGCCTTGTGCATTCAAGGCAAACATTCTACCAACTGAGCTATATCCCCATTCCCTGAGGTGCAGTTTGTACAAGGCAACATAAGCTCAACTCCATTTATTTACTAGTTTTAAAAAAACAAGGAGGGCTGGGGATGTGGCTCAGTGGTAAAAGTGCTCGCCTAGCACGTGCCTGGCCCGGGTTCGATCCTCAGCACCACATAAAAATAAAACGCATTGTGTACAACTAAAAGCAAATAAATAAATATTAAAAAAAAAAAAAAAAACAAGGAGTCAGCTCCTTAAGTGAGGAGGTAGCTTTTGAGTTGTCTTAAAGGATGGATGGGAAGGGGAGCCTGGCACCGTGGCACACACCTGTAATCCCAGTGGCTCAGGAGGCTGAGACAGGAGGATCACAAGCTCAAAGCCAGTCTCAGCAATTCAGCAAGGCCTTAAGCAATTCAGCAAGACCCTATCTCTAAATAATGGACTGGGGATGTGGCTTAGTGGTTAAGTGCCCCTGAGTTCAGTCCCTAGTACCAAAAAAAAAAAAAGTGGGGGTGTTAAAAAACAAAAAGGTGGATTGCAGAGAGAAGTGGGAGGGGTGGAAGCAGGCTGCACTGGTAAGCAGGGGCCACAGTGAGAGTTCCTCAACAGGTGAGCTGAGCAGTTCCCTGGTGTTTGTGTTTAAGGTTACAGCATCCCACTGTGTTGTGGATGATGAACAGGAAAGGGGTGCAACTGGAAATGAAGAACAAATAGAAGTTGATGGAATGAGCCAGGAAAGGGGCTGCTCCAAAAACAAATGACGGAGCTGAGTGCTGTGGCACACACCTAAAATCCCAGCTATGCAGGAGGTTGAGGCAGGAGGATTGTAAATTTGAGGCCAGCTCAGCAATTTAGCAAGACTGTCTCCAAAAATGTGGGGGAAGGGATACAGGGAATGTAGCTCAGTGGTAAAGCACCTCTGGGTTCAATCCCCAGTACCATCCAAAAAAAAAAAAGGGAGGGGGATTTCAAAGTTCTAGGAAGTAGAATCTGCTGCTTGGGACACATAGGGACAGGTAGGAATCTAAGCTGATTGTGGTTTCAGTGGTAAGGGATGCAATTCAAAGAAGAGCTAGAATACAGTGCTAATTTGGGGCATGCTGAATTTGGGAATCCCGCACACTATCTTGGCTGTGGTTGGCATAATTTAGCAGTTGAAGAGGAGTTCAAAGCACAGGAACAAGGTCTAGACTAGTCGGGTAGATTTGGAATAAATGGTAGTAGAGGCCACAGCTGGGACTGAGTGAAGGGAAGCCTATTAATGAAGGCATAGTTGAAGGAAAGATCCTCAAAGGCCCCAAAGGAGCTGCAAGAGAGGTGAAAGGAAACAATTTCTTGAGAAAGTAGTTGGGCTCAAAGGTCATGCCTGCCACACTTTGATTGACATTTAGTCTCTTCTCTGGGTAGGGAGTACCAAATTGAATTTTGCTCAGTGCTGGTAGGAATGAATAGGTGAGAAAAAGACAAGGAGCCATTGGAGAGGATGAGAACTCAGAGTCTGAGTTCCTCAAGCTTCCTGTAGCAGATCCATCAATCCTTCAGAAACAAGAATACTGTGGAATAAAAGTCCTACAGGCTCCTACAGTGGGGCTGCTGTGGCCTTGCTGGTTGCCAGAATCAGTCTCCAAAGTGGCCTCAGGTCTGAGGGGAGTGCAGAGAAGCCCAGAGACAATAAAGAAGGAATGACTGGGGGTCCAGGCTATATTAGGATCCCACAAGAGGGTCAGACAGTGCTCAAGGACAATGCCACATATCCCATGGGACCAAGATGACTGTTCTCACTCCTTCCCCCCCTTTTCCCCACCTCACAGACCTGCCCAGCCCCTGGGCCTAGGTGTCACCTTTCTCCAGAGATGGCCATGCAAAAGCTTGCTGCTTAAAAATGTATCCTAGCAGGGGCTGGGGTTGTGGCTCAGCGGCAGAGCGCTCGCCTCGCACGTGCGCGGCCCAGGTTCGATCCTCAGCACCACGTAAATATAAATGCATTGCATTGTGTACAACTAAAGTAAATAAATATTTTTAAAAAAAATGTATCCTAGCTACTCCAGAGGCTGAGGCAGGAGGATTGCAAGTGTAAGGCCAGCCTCAGTGACCTAGTGAGACCCTGTCAAAATAAAAAATAAAAAAAAAGCTGGGGATGTAGCTCGGTGGCAAATCACCCCTGGGAATAGAATCTGCTGCTTGGGTTGTGTAAGGAGAAGTAGCAATCTAAGCTGACTGTTGCCTAGGTAGTAAAGGATGCAATTCAAGAAGAGCTAGAATACAGTGCCAAAATTTGGGGGATGTCAAATTTGGGAATCCCAAATTCCAGGTCTCTACAGCTGGCGGGTTGAAGTGTCTCACCTCTTCATCTTTCCTCCCTTCCTCCTCACTGGGTATCCACTTTGAGGTAGTTCTTGCCTCCCTATTCCAGAAGAACCCACACCTGGCAAAGTGTTTTCTCTTTGAGCCTCAGTGTTCTGATCAAGAAAATGAGCTAATGAGGCCTCTTTCTTAGTCTTACCTAAATGAGCTAATGAGGCCTCTTTCTTAGTCTTACCAGAGGCCTGACTTTGGGGGCTCCAACACACCAGGCCCACTCACTTGCCCAAAAACCAAACAGAAAAGGTAATGGTGAGAAGCAGGAAAAGAATTTGAGTCCACATGACCATACTGGGAAGGCAAAGTGAGATCCAGCATCTCAGTCCTGTCTTTAGGGTGCTGACAGGAGCTTTAGGTTTAAATAGAGGAAGAATTGGGGCAGGGAGTGAGAAGTCTGCATAACTAAACAGTCTTGGCTAAACTGTGGTGAGGTTGATCATTATTTCAGTGCTGGTTCTACAAAGTGGCTCCAGAGAAGTCTTTATCACTTGAGGGGAGCAATTTCCATTCGTTATTCAGGATACTTATCAGACCTATGATCCCAAAAGGGTGGGATCACAGTTCTAAAGAGATGATTGCTCCTGCTCAGGAGGGCGTTCCTGTGTGGGGTGATGGATCTGTAAGGCTCTTCTCTGTAGGGCAATAACTGAAGACTTTTAGGTGCTTCTCCAGAGGTCTAAAACAGGATGCTGCAAATCTTGACTCAGTCTTCAAGGGAGACAAGACAGGATAGGTATATTCAGGGGTAATAACCCTCATATTACACTGGGCACTGTGGCACACACCTGTAATCCCAGTGACTTGGGAGCCTGAGTCAGGAGGATCACAAAGTTGGAGAACAGCCTCAGCAACTTAGCAAGACTCTGTTTCAAGAAATAAAAAAGGAAGCCGGGCGCGGTGGCGCATGCCTGTAATCCCAGCACTTTGGGAGGCTGAGGCAGGAGGATCGCAAGTTCAAAGCCAGCCTCAGCAATGGCGAGGCACTTAGCAACTCAGTGAGACCCTGTCTCTAAAAAAAAAAAAATACAAAAAAAAAAGGGCTGGGGATGTGGCCCAGAGGTCAAGTGCCCCTGAGTTCAATCCCTGGTACCACAAAAATAAATAAATAAATAAATAAATAAATAAAATAAAAAAGGCTGGGTAATAAAAAGCTCTTGGTAAGGGGCCCCTGAATTCAATCTCCAGTACGAAAAAAAACCAAAAAACTTGTAATATCTGTTTTTAGATAAATACTCTTTTTTTTTTTTTTTTTTTTTTTTTGTGGTACCAGGGATTGAACTCAGGGGCACTCATCCACTGGGCCACATCCCCAGCCCTTTTTTGTATTTTATTTAGAGACAGGGTCTCACTGAGTTGCTAAGTGCCTCGACATTGCTGAGGCTGGCTTTGAACTCGCGATCCTCCTGCCTCAGCCTCCCAAAGTGCTGGGATTACAGGCGTGCGCCTCCACGCCGGGCTAGATAAATACTCTTTAAAATGATTAACATTCCTATGCACAGAGTTGAGCAGAGCCCTGAAGACAAATACAAAATAAAGGCAGAGATGCTGAGCTTTATCCTGTTCTTGGTTACGCATGAGGCATCTAAGGCATCTACAGGCCCAAGTGAAGAGTCACTTCTTTTAGCAAAGACAGCTTCTCCAAGTCCCTATTATATTAATGAAACTGGAGTTTCTCTGCTTCTGCTGGTGGACAGGGTCTTGCATAAGCTGCATGCCTCTGCAGTCAAGAAACATGTTGCAGTTCCTAATAGTGGGCTATGCCCTCCAGTGTTGCAGCTCCTGGCCAATTTCTTCTTTCTGGATTCTTGTCTCCTGAATTCAAAGAAGGAAACCCACAGACAAGGAGGAGTAAGAATTGGATTTATTCAAGTGTGAGTAGAAACAGAATTCCCACAGGGCGAGAGGGGATCTGTTAGGGGTTGCCACTTGAGTGTGAGTTGGGTCAATGTTATTATTGGTCCAAATTAATGCTCATCAGGGTTTCATAAAGTACCAAAGCTATTGGTTAGCCTGCAATCCCATTCATCTGCCCCACTTCCGTGTTCCCATGAGGAAGAGGGAGGTTGAGGTCATTGGATCCTGGATGCTCTGGGGTCCCAAGCTGCAGCACTGTGTAGAACAGGCATCCACACTTGCCCAGGGCAGACCACTGTGGAGAGACAGGTGGGTGTGAACTGGTTCTCCTGGGTGCCGGCTCAGAGAACCTCAGGCTGACAGTAAGGAGTCTTCTCCCTTTTCCAGGAGGTGTGTGAACTAGTAATGGCTGGACCTACTTTTAGTCCTTGACAACTCTTATTAGTAGCCTGGACCTTTCTGCTGCTTAGCAACACTTATTTTCTATCTTTGACTCCTGTCCTAGCTCCCTCTGCAGATAACCTGACCTGAACCAAGCTGTGCTGCATTCAGCACAAGTTTTCTTAATATTTCTAAACCTGTTTTCTTTTTTTTTTTTTTCTTTTTTCTTTTTTAGCTATTGATGGACCTTTATTTTATTTATTTGTATGTGGTGCTGAGGATCGAACCCAGTGCCTCACAAATGCTAGGCAAGCATGCTACCACTGAGCTACAATCCCAGCCCCCTAAGTTTTCTTGATATGAAAAACAGGGATACACAGAGGTTTAATTTGAGAACATAATAAGAAATGGAGCCGGGCGTGGTGGCGCACGCCTGTAATCCCAGCACTTTGGGAGGCTGAGGTAGGAGGATCGCGAGTTCAAAGCCAGCCTCAGCAATGGCGAGGCACTCAGCAACTCAGTGAGACCCTGACTCTAAATAAAAAATACAAAAAAGGGCTGGGGATGTGGCCCAGTGGTCGAGTGCCCCTGAGTTCAATCCCTGGTACCACCAAAAAAAAAAAAGAAAGAAAGAAAGAAAGAAATGGATAGGGTATAGTCTGATGCACTAACAATGGAGTACTTACAATCACACCAGGCGTTATTCTACATGCATTTGCAGATTTAATCTATTCAGCCACCTTAAGGAGTAGGTATTATTATTCTTTTTCTGTCTTGGAGTGTGATGGTCATAATATTTGAGGAGTGTTTTAGTCAGCTTTTTTTGTTGCTGTGACCAAAAGACCTGACAAAATCAATTTTAGAGGAGGAAAAGTTTATCTGGCACTCATAGTTTTAGAGGTCTTACAGTTTTAGAGTTTTAAAGCTCACAGTTTTAGAGTTTTAGAGGTCAGTCCATCAATGGCCAGCTCCAGTGCTCTGGACCCAAGGTGAGGCAGAACATCATGGTGGAATTGTGTGGCAGATGAAAGGAGCTGAAGACATGACAATCAGGAATAGATAGGGACTTCACCCATCAGGGACAAAAATAAACCCCAAAGGCAGGCCCCCAGAGACCCATCTCCTTCAACCACACCCTACCTGCCTACAGTAAATCCACCCAGGTAATCCCTATCAGTGGATTAATACACTGATTAGGTTAAGGCTCCCCTAAGCCAATCAATTCACTGCTAGACTTTTTTTTTTTAATGAACATGGAGTAACCATCACCTAGCTACATTAAGCATCAACTCAGAGCTATCTTGTTTTTGTAATGATTTTTTTAAAAGTTGTCAGTGGAAGGGCTGGGATTGTGGCTCAGCGGTAGAGCGCTTGCCTAGCACGTGTGCGGCCCGGGGTTCGATCCTCAGCACCACATAAGAATAAAGGCATTGTATACAACTAAAAAAACAAATAATAAATTTTTTTTTTTTTAAAGTTGTCAATGGAGCCGGGCATGGTGGCACACACTTGTACTCCCAGCACTTGGGAGGCTGAGGCAGGAGGATCTTGAGTTCAAAGCCAGCCTCAGCAATAGTGAGGCACTTAGCAACTCAGTGAGACCCTGTCTCTAATAAAACACAAAAAAGGGCTGGGGATGTGGTCCAGTGGTCGAGTGCCCCTGAGTTCAATCCCCGGTTAAAAAAAAAAAAAAAAGTTGTTAATGGACCTTTATTTTATTTATTTATGTGGTATTGAGATTCAAACCCAGGGCCTCACACGTACCAGGCAACTGCTCTACTGCTGAGCCACAACCCCAGCTCACTGAACTTTCTTGCATTGTCTCATGCGTGAGCTTTGGGGGACACCTCATATCTAAACACTAACAAGGAGTAACCTTCATTTCCTGTCCACTCATCATGGCTTAATACGTTGCAATCTGGCTCATTGTGAAATCCAACTGCCTCCTCCCTGCTCTTTGAAACATGGTGCTCCTGAAAAGCAGTCCATGCACTCCTAGACCAAAATATGCATCTCTGAGGAAAGGCCTCAGTTCACTTGATTTGTACATTTCTGTGACAGACATGAAATGCCCATCCCATCACCTCTTCACCCCCAGCCCTTATTATTGTTTATTTTGTGACAGGGTCTTGCTAAATTGCTGAGGCTGTCTTCAAACTGTGATCTTCCTGACCCAACCTCCCACATCACTGGGATAACAGGCATGTGCCACCACACTCAGGTGTGGCATTATTGTAATATGATGAATACACTGAACTTTCCAGGAATGAACTATCATATAAAATGAAGATGCAATAAATAAATAAATAATAATAATAATAATAATAATAATAATAATAATAAAATGAAGATGCTGCTTTTTTTGTTTTTTTAGAAGCTTATCAAAGAGTTTTTTCAACAATACCACATTCCTGTGTCAATCTGTGTGTGAATCTGTTGCATTCAGATGGATCCTATAAACAAATATACTTACTTAGCTCTTATTTCAAGGTGGCTAGCATAAAGAAAAAGTATTTTCAGTGTTTATTTGAACAGCATCTTTACCTTAGCTATTTAAGTTTTCACAATCATCTCATGTGTTCAAATAGTTTATTCATTGCAATATATTTTATCATATTTTTTCTCCCTTTATTTTTGTGTTGTATTGTGGTTAGAGCATTGTAGCGAGCTTTTTTTTTTTTTTTTAACTATTTATTTATTTGCTTTAGTTGTATACAATGCATTTATTTTTACATGGTGCTGAGGATCGAACCCCGAACCCCAGGCCACTCACATACTAGGCAAGCACTCTACTGTTGAGCCACAACCCCAGCCCCTGTAGTGAGCTTTTTAAAGTTACATATGTAGATAGGTTATTTTATAAGTAAGATTATTTCAGGGAGGTAAAGTATTTGCTCTCTTCCTGTGAAGACTGATAAAGAACCCCTGAGCCAAGCATCATATAAAATACAAGCCCCACCCCTCAGGGGCTCCTTTTCAGTGCTGCTGGCAACCAGGGGAGTCAACACAAAGGAACAAGGGATGTTCTCATCCAAACCCCCAGAGCCTAGCATGGGGTCTGTTAGGTAATGAGGCTGCACTGTTTGCTATGAATAGTCACTTCTGTAATGGGCAGATTCCATACTCCCTGGAAGCACAGAGAAAAGAGCAATTAGCTCTGGCTGGAGAAGCTGGGGAAGGCTTCTCACAGGAGGAGACTTCAGTACCGATTGTTTCCCAACTTTGGAAAACAGCTAGAACTTCTCCCAGAAGTGCCTTAAACCAGCCCTGCTCTGTGGGGATCTGCTGATGCTCCAAAGAGGCAGAGTGAAAACTGGGGAGGTAGGGAGAAGCAGGGACTGGGTGGGAAAAGATAAGACTACAGATGCTTCTTGACTTATGTTGGGATTAAGTCCACACACATGGATCATAAATTGAAAACACATTGAATACACTTAACCAGCAGAACATCTCATCTTAACAACACAGTGTACTGCGGAGTATCAGTTATTTCCTCCTCTCATCCCAGGGATTATTGGGATCTGTGGTTTGCTGCAGCTGCCCAGCACTCGAAAACAAAGAGAAGCTGGATGCCATGGCAACTTCCAGTGACTTGGGAGGCTGAGGCAGGAGGATCATGAATCGGAGGTCAGCCTGAAGCAACATTGTAAGACTTTATCATCTCAGAAAAATAAATAAAATAAAAAATAAAGCCAGGCGCGGTGGTGCATGCCTGTAATCCTAGCACTTTGGGAGGCTGAGGCAGGAGGATCGCAAGTTCAAAGCCAGCCTCAGCAATGGCGAGGCACTTAGCAACTCAGTGAGACCCTGTCTCTAATAAAATACAAAAAAGGGCTGGGGATGTGGCCCAGTGGTCGAGTGCCCCTGAGTTCAATCCCCGGTACCAAAAATATAAATAAATAAATAAATAAATAAATAAATAAATAAAGTAAATAAAACTTAAAAAGAGTAAGACCACACTCATGCAACTTTTAGTAGAATGTTGTTATAATTGTCTATTTTATTGTTAATAATTTATTTTTCATGATATTTTGCCTAATTTATAAACTTTATCATAGATATATATGTATAGGGGAAAAAAAAACTCTTATAGGGCTCAATGTTATCCACAATTTCAGGCATACTTTGCAATGTGTCCCCCAAAGATAAACAGAAACTATTGTGTTTGTTGGCCAGGGCCTGTGCCAGGTGTTAGGGATAAAGTGAAATCCAGAATGGTTTCTTCCTCAGAGTTTTCAGTCTTGTTGAACAGACATATTGAACTAACATGCTAATTATGTACAATGCACAATGGTAATAAATATTAGTAATGTAAAGATCAGGTTAGTGTGAAAGAAAGTGATACAAGTATTTAGGTATCTTACTTAGATTGGAAGGCACATCAGAAAGACCTTTCTAAGCCGGCGTGGTGGCACACGCCTGTAATCCCAGCACTTGGGAGGCTGAGGCAGGAGGATTGAGAGTTCAAAGCCAGCCTCAGCAATGGCAAGGCACTTAGCAACTCAGTGAGACCCTGTCTCTAATAAAATACAAAAAAGGGCTGGGGATGTGGCCCAGAGGTCAAGTGCCCCTGAGTTCAATCCCCGGTACCAAAAAGTGTTCTAGTAGAGAAGAAAAAAAAATTTTTTTTAAGAGACAGAGTATCACTATGTTGCCCAGGCTGGCCTTGAACTGCTAAGCTCAAGCAATCCTCCTGCCTTAGCCTCCCAAGTAGCCAGGACTATAGGCTCCTGCCACTGTGCTGGACTTAGTGAAGGGAATAGAATGGACAATGCTCTGGTCTACTGATAAGACTGTGGAGGACAGAACACAGAAAGCAAAGGGAGAAAGATCCAAGGTGAAGCTGGGGAAGGAAGAAAGGGACTGGATCTCGTAGGTTTTTCTAGGTTATGATAAAAAAAAAATTTTTTTTTTCTGAAGTAGAGTAGAAAGTAGTTGAAATAACTGACATAACCTGTTTTGTTATGTCAACAAATTGCTATCACAATTAATCACTTCAAGCATGGGGGAGCAAAGGTGGAAGCAGGAAGACCCACTGAGAGAGGTGTTGGCAATAATCCAGGGGCAGTGGCAGCAGAGATGGAGAGAAACATAGCAATGGATCCTGGGGGTAGAAAAAAACTAGTCACTGGGTTGACTGGATGCAGAAGGAGATGATAGGAATGATTCGGAGGCTGTTGTCTCAAGCACCAGCATGGTGGTAGGGAGAGGGAGCCTGTGGGAGCAGCAGGTTTGAGCAGTTCTGTTTCTGGAATCTGTGAGATATCAGGGTGGTTATGTCAAGTAGATAGTTGTTATAAGGCCAGAGTTCAGAAGAGAAGTCTGAGCTGAAAATGTAAATACAATCAGCCTTCAGTATCCCTGGGAGACTGGTTCTGGGGGCTGCATACAGAGATCAAAATCTGGAGATGCTCAAGTCCCTTATATGAAATGGCCTAGTATTTACGCGTAACCTACCCAATCCTTCTAGATGCTTTAAGTCATCTCTAGATTACTTGTAAGACCTAATACAATGTAAATGCTATGTAAATAGTTGTACTGTATTGTTAGGGAATGACAAGAAAAATGTCTGTACAAGTTCAGGAAGATGGAATTTTTTTCTGATTTATTTTTTGCTGCTGGGGATTGAACCCAGGGCCTCATGCATGCTAAGCATGAACTCTACCACTGAGCTATAGCCCTAGCACCCTGAATATTTTTGATCTGCCATTGGTCAAATATGAAGATGCTGACTCATAATGGCGATGGGGGGTGGAGCATGGGAGGAATGGAGGAACTTAAGGTAGGGCAAAGGGGAGGGAGGGGAAGGGAGGGAGCGTGGGGGTAGGAAAGACAGTGGAATGAGTTAGACATCATTACCCTAAGTACATGTATGAAGACACGAATGGTGTGAAAATACTTGTGTACAACCAGAGACTTGAAAAATTGTGCTCTATGCGGGGCGCGGTGGCGCACGCCTATAATCCCAGCACTTGGGAGGCTGAGGCAGGAGGATCACGAGTTCAACGCCAGCCTCAGCAATGGCGAGACACTTAGTAACTCAGTGAGACCCTGTCTCTAAATAAAATACAAAAAAGGGCTGGGGATGTGGCCCAATGGTCGAGTCCCCCTTAGTTCAATCCCTGGTACCAAAACAAAACAAAACAAAACAAAAAAATTGTGCTCTATATGTGTAATATGAAATGAATTGCATTCTGCTGTCATATATAACAAATTAGAATAATTTAATTTTAAAAATTCACAGATTTAGCCGGGCGCGGTGGCGCACGCCTGTAATCCCAGCACTTTGGGAGGCTGAGGCAGGAGGATCGCGAGTTCAAAGCCAGCCTCAGCAATGGCGAGGCACTTAGCAACTCAGTGAGACCCTGTCTCTAATAAGATACAAAAAAAAAGGGCTGGGGATGTGGCCCAGTGGACGAGTGCCCCTGAGTTCAATCCCTGGTACCACAAAAAAAAAAAAAATAAATAAATAAAAAAAAATAAAAATTCACAGATTCATGGATACAGAGGGCTGACTATACAATTTGACAGTCACTGGCATGTAGATAGTATTTAATATCATGCTCTATATACTGATACAGAAAAATATCCAAAATATATTTTGGGGGGTAGCAGAATAGTGTGTTCAAATGTGATAAAAATTATGTTCATAGATATAAAAATGTCATCTAAGCATAGGCCAGGTCTTGAAGAATATGGACATGAAACAGCAATAGCCATCTTTGAGGATTGGGTAGGCAAGAGAAATGAGGGACAATCACTTTTTTTATTTAAGTATAGTCTCTGTACAGTTTTTGTTTTTTTATAAGAAATTACTTTTTATGGGGGGGTTGTAGCTCAGTGATAGAGCACTTGCCTAGCACATATGAGGCAATGGGTTTGATCCTCAGCACCATATTTTAAAAAGTAAATAAAATAAAGGTATTATGTTCATTTACAACTATATATATTTATATATATATATATTTCTTTCTTTTTTTTTTTTTTTTTTAATTTTTATTTATAGTAGTATGTATTACAGTTCATACTATACATATATAGCATCTTTTTACATAAAACAGTTTGTGTACAAAGTATATTCGCAGCATTCAAGTCTTCAATCATGTATTTAGAATAATGATATCCATCTTATTCAACCACTTTTTTCCCCCTTCCCGCCTTGCTCCCTCCCTTCCCCTCCCTTCCCTTTGACCATTATAGTGTTCCTCTAATCCTCCTATGTACCCTGACCCAACCATACTGTGAACTGGCCTCCTTATATCAGAGGAAACATTCGGTATTTGGATTTTTGAGATTGACTGATTTCACTTAGCATTATATTCTCCAACTTCATCCATTTACCTGCGAATGTCATTATTTTATTCTCTTTTATTGCTGAGTAAAATTCCATTGTGTATATATACCACATTTTCTTTTTTCTTTTTCTTTTTTTTTTTTTTTTTTTTGTGGTACCGGGGATTGAACTCAGGGGCACTCGACAACTGGGCCACATCCCCAGCCCTTTTTTGTATTTTTTTATTAGAGACAGGGTCTCACTGAGTTGCTAAGTGCCTCGCCATTGCTGAGGCTGGCTTTGAACTCGCAATCCTCCTGCCTCAGCCTCCCAAAGTGCTGGGATTACAGGCGTGCGCCACCACGCCCGGCTACCACATTTTCTTTATCCATTCATCTACCGAGGGACATCTAGGTTGGTTCCACAAACCTAGCTATTGTGAATTGTGCTGCTATAAACATTGAGGTAGCTGTGTCCCTGTAATATGCTGTTTTTAAGTCCTTTGGGAATAGACCCAGGAGTGGGATGGCTGGGTCATAGGGTGGTTCTTTTTTTTTTTTTTTTTTTTTTTTTAAGAAATTACTTCTTATGAATGTTTTTAGTGCTGGGGATTAGAGCCAGAGGTGCTACACCATCTCTGGGTCTAATTCCAAGCCCCATCTCTTTCTAGTTTTTTACTTCAAGTCAGAGTTTTTTGTTTTTGTTTGTTTTGAGATGGAGTCTTGCTAAGTTTCCCTGCCTAGCCTCAAACTTGTGATCCTCCTACCTCAGCTTCCTGAGTTGCTGGGATTTACAGGTGGGCATCACCATGTCCAGCTCATTTGAAAATGGTAATAAGGTGCCACACACCTGTAATCCCAGCGGCTCAGGAGGCTGAGGCAGAAGATCTGCAAGTTCTAGGCCAGCCAGAGCAACTTGGCAAGGCCCTAAGCAATTTAGTGAGAACCTGTATTAAAATAAAAAACAAAAAGGGCTGGGAATATAGCTCAGTGGTAAAATGCCTCTGGGTTTAATCCCAAGTACCCCCATCTCCCCAAGAAAAGATAAAAAGTGCCAGTCCAGTGGCACTATAGGGCATCTCAACCTCCAGCTGCCTGAGTTTGGATGGTATTAATTTAATTTGACAAACACACCTAGAGGACTAGGCTATGTTCATTCTTAGGAGTCAGGCATGCATACAACACAATCCCTATACTTGAGGAACTTTTCAACTATTGGTTTTCAACTGATTAATACACAAAAATGATGACAGGAGAAGCAAAGGACCCTGGAATCAAGAAAAAGTTCCAGGGCCAGGGTATAAGTCATTGGCCAAGTGCTTGCCTAGCATGTGTGAGGGCCTGGGTTCAATTCTCAGCATAATAATAATAATATAGCAACAACAACAACACAACTCTGGAAAGCTGTACAAAAAGGAATAACATGTCATTCTTTAGTAAATCTTTTTTTTTTTGGTACCGGGGATTGAACTCAGGGGCACTTGACCACTGGGCCACATCCCCATTTCTTTTTTGAATTTTATTTAGAGACAGGGTCTCACTGAGTTGCTAATCGCCTCGTCATTGCTGAGGCTGGTTTTGAACTCGCGATCCTCCTGTCTCAGCCTCCCAAGTGCTGGGATTACAGGCATTCGCCACCGCACCCAGGCATTCTTTGGTAAATTTTGATTGAGATTACCACATACCAGAAAAAGCCACTAGCTTCACAGAAATTACATTCTAGTTCAGGGGCTTATAGAAAAAGAAGACTTAATGAGGCAGCACTGGAAAGAAGTAAGTTCCAGGCAGAGGGCACCAAGGATTAGGAAGCTAAAGAGCATAGAAGCAACAGAACTTGGAATGTTGCCTGGAAGAGAGGTGTCTGAGGTTAGAGAAAGAGAAGGGGAGAGCCAATGAAGTTGGGAACCCCATGGTAAGAGGCTTTGAATGACATGCTGAGGAATGCTGAGGAGGTTTAGGTTTGTCCTGAAGGCAATCGAGATGTATTAAACTAAACTAATTATGAAAGTAATTTGGGGGACTTTCTTAAGCCTGGAGTGTGATAGGTAAGTGGAGCTGGAATCAACCAGACACTTGGAAACCAGTTAGAATGAGTTTACATAAATCCAAGCAAGAAAGGAAGGGAATTGAAATGAGGTATGCTCTCAGTATTAACAAAATGGAAAATAGGCCAGGTGCTGTGGCACACCTATAATGCCAGTGACTTGGAAAGCAAGGCAGGAGGATCACAATTTCTTTTTTTTAATTTTTTTTTTTATTTTTATATTTATTTACTTGCTTTCGTTGTACACAATGCATTCTTTTTTTTTTTTTTTTTTTTTGGTACCGGGGATTGAACTCAGCGGCACTAGACCAATGGGCCACATCCCCAGCCCTTTTTTGTATTTTATTAGAGACAGGGTCTCACTGAGTTGCTAAGTGCCTCGCCATTGCTGAGGCTGGCTTTGAACTCGCGATCCTCCTGACTCAGCCTCCCAAAGTGCTGGGATTACAGGCGTGCGCCACCGCGCCCGGCCCAATGCATTCATTTTTATGTGGTGCTGAGAATCAAACCCAGGCCGCACATGTGCTAGGCC
The DNA here is from genome assembly GCA_025594165.1 of Tamias sibiricus. Taxonomy (NCBI): domain Eukaryota; kingdom Metazoa; phylum Chordata; class Mammalia; order Rodentia; family Sciuridae; genus Tamias; species Tamias sibiricus. The sequence continues at coordinate 112,676,250 of CM046657.1, forward strand.
GAGCACTCTACCACTGAGCCGCAGCCCCAGGCCCATGGATCACAATTTCAATGCCAGCCTTAGCAACTCAGCAAAACCCTATTTCAAATACCAGTTCATTAAAAAAAAAAAAAAAAGGAGGGGGACGAGAGATGTAGCTCTCAGTGATAAAGCACTCCTGGGTTCAATTCCCAGTTCTGGAGGGGAAAAAAAAAAAAAAGAAAGATAGGCTTTAAACTTTGGGGAAGGGAGGTTATGAGGGATTGAACTCAGGCTCATTTAACCATTGAGCCACATCGCCAGTCCTTTTTTGTATTTCATTTAGAGATAGGGTCTCACTGAGTTGTTGAGGACCTTGCTTAGTTGCTGAGGCTGGCTTTGAACTCAAGATCCTACTGTCTCAGCCTCCTGAGTCACTGAGATTACAGGTGTGCAATACTACGTCCAGCTAGGTTTTAAACGTCTCAGAAATCCAATGAATATGCAGGTTGGATGTGGGGCTGAGAAAAAGGTCGTGTCTAGGATAACTCACCCCAAACCTCCAGGCTTTAGATTGGTGGTATCTTTCACTGGGAGGATGAACTAGAGGATGTCATGAAGAGGAAGATGTTAAGTTCCAATCGCTGAGGTACTAAAAGCAAAAACAAATTGCTTGGATCCAGTGGATAAAATAAAGACAAAAGGACCTAACTCACAATCCTCCTGCCTCAGCCTCCCAAGTGCTGGGATTACAGGTGTGCCCAGCTTCACTTGATGCTTTGACTATATCCATTGTGGCTTTGAAACTTATGTGGTTTTTTTTTCCCCAATTTTTGTTTTCCCCTTAACTTGTCCTCCCTGATCTTCTCTGATATTCTTTTCCCTAAATTTCTCCTCCCTAATATTCTCCTTCCAGATCTGTTCTCCCTAATCTCATTTTCTCTGAATCACCTCTCTAAAAACCCCTGTACCTGCTGATGGGGAGAATCACAGCCTTTAGGACAGGAGTCCATGTGTTTCTCCTTTGCTAGCAAAGCAATAAACCATCTTTTTCCTTTTTCTCAAAATCGTGTCCTCATTATTGGATTGGCATCCGGGACAAGGACTGAACTTTCGGCAACAGCAGGGCAGGCAGGGAGGCTGCTGATTCTGGAAGTGCCTTGAAAAGAATTAATAAAATTCTATTAGAGCAGCACTTTCACTGATTAAAAATATCCACTATCAGCAATGATCCTGCACATTTTATCGCTTTCTCTTTGCAGGGCAGTGCTCAGAACACCCCCGTGAGGTGACTGTGATTCGGTATTAGATCATGGTGACCTCAAGCAGGTGTTCCCCTGCAGCCTAGGGAACTGATGAGCACGGAAGCTGAAGGTGCTGATTCCGCCATTTAACACCTGTGCAACCATTTACAGAGTTCCTTAACTTCTACGTGCTTCAGCTTTCCCACTGGTAAAATGCAGTAATGACACACCACACAGCGTTAGTGGTAGGATTCAGTGAAATAACTAATGCAAAGCCCAGGACACACTCTGTACAACCTGTAAATATCAGTTAGGATTTGTTACGAGATGAATGTGGTCTGTGGTCCTAACTGGCGTGCACTCTTTCCCGCGCACTTGCACGGTGGTGCTGGGCTCTTTCATCGGCCGCACAGTAGTGGGAGCTCTTTCGTGGCCGCACAGCATCTGGGGATGTTATGATGACTCTGCTAGGTTGCACCGGGGGAAGAACAGTCTGCGCAACCGCAGAACGATTTGTAGTGGCGCTTGCCGGCCGCTAGGGGCCTCTGGAGCCTCTGGGTTCGTCCCGCCCGGAGGGGTCAAGGGTTGGGGGTCAGCGGATGGCGAAGGATCTGCTGTTGCAAGATCCTTCGAGGTCCCAGGAGATCCCAGGTCCTGGGCCCATGGCGCCGCCGCAGCGCTGCCCTCTGTGCCGCCAGACCTTCTTCTGTGGTCGCGGACACGTCTACAGCCGCAAGCACCAGCGGCAGCTGAAGACGGCTTTGGAGCGTCTCCTGCCCCAGGTGCGGACGTGGAGCTGGAGGGATGAGGGCCAGTGCCGCGAGGGCCGAGGGGCTGCGATTTGGGCGTCTTCCTCGGGGGTCCTACCTGGCCTGTTCTCTTTAGGTGGAGGCCGCCCGCAAGGCAGTCCGCGCGGCTCAGGTGGAGCGTTACGTGCCCGAGCACGACCGATGTTGCTGGTGCCTGTGTTGCAGCTGTGAGGTGCAGAAACACCTGAGCCACGGAAACCTGACTGTGCTGCACGGGGGTCTGCTGGAGCATCTGGCCAGGTTAGAGCCAGGCTGGGAGCCTTTCCTGGCATATATGCATACATGTGTGTGTGGGTCGGGGAGAGGAAAGACACTGTGATTTGATCGGGATAGATAGATTGAGTCACAGGTATCACCAACCTTGGGAATAGGCAGGGGTCTAATGGCTGCCATGATACCAATAATTTGGGTAGTCTAGCTGGGAAATCCAGCTTGCTCACCGCCCATCACCTCACAACTTTATGGTGGGGCGGAGACTGAAGGTCTTGAAGAGTGGTAATAATATTCCTTTCTCTGCCTTCCTCAAGGCAGAAACCAGATGCAGTTTACAATCCTTACCTAATGCTTAGATACCATAGTACTATTTTATAATCTGTAGTTGAGATTAACCATCCTATCCATTCTCAGCCCAGAGCACAAGAAAGCAACCAACAAATTCTGGTGGGAGAACAAGGCTGAGATCCAGATGAAAGAGAAGTTTCTGATCTCCCCGCAGGATTATGCACGGTAAGTCACTTGTTATGAAAGGTGAAATAGCAGAGTAAGTTCTGTGGGTCTGTGTCAGGTTTGAGGATTTTATATTGAAAAGTTCAGCAAGGATTACAGCAAGGATTACACAAGCATGTATTGTCTTCTTAGCACTTATTGCTCTAAGCAATATATTGAACACAAAAAAAATGTGATGGCCACTGTAATGCACACCTGTGGTCTCAGCTACTCAGGAGCCTGAGGCCAGAGGATTGCTTGGGCCCAGAAGTTTGAGACCAGGCTGGGTGATATAGATAGACCCCCATCTCTTAAATTTAAAAAAAAAAAAAAAAAGCCAAATATCATTGCACATGGGTGTAATCCCAGACTCAGGAGGCTGAGGCAGGAGGATCGAAAAGTTTGAGGTGATCCTTAGCAATTTAGCAAGACCCTGTCTCAAAAAAATAAGCAGGGTGCAGTGGCATCTTGGGAGACTGAAGCCAGAGGATTGCAAGTTTGGGGCCAGCCTCAACAACTTAGCAAGGTCCGGTGCATCTTAAACCCTATCTCACAATAAAAAATAAAAAGGGTTGGGGATGTAGCTCAGTGGTAAAGTGCTCATGGGTTAAATCCCTAGAACCCCAAATAAATAAATGAGAAGTTGAAAAGGCTAAGGATGCAGCTCAGCGGTAAGCCCATCCTTTCCCCTGCTGCATTCAATCCCCAGTACCAAAAAAAAAAAAAAAGAGCACAGAAGTTTGAGGTCAGCCTGGGCAACATAGATTACATCTGTTTAAAACAAACAAACAAACAAACAAAAAAAAAAAAAACCCAGACGTGGTGGCCCACACCTGTAATCCCAGTTTGAGGCTAGTGTGGGTAACATTTTTTTTTTTTTTTTTTTTTTGGTACTGAGGATTGAACGCAGAGGCAGTTAACTACTGAGCTACACCCCTAGCCCTTTTTTTTTTTTTTTTTTTAAATATTTGTTTATTTGCTTTAGTTGTACACAATGTGTTTACGTGGTGCTGAGGATCGAACCCGGGCCACGCATGTGCTAGGCGAGCGCTCTACTGCTGAGCTACAACCCCAGCCCTAGCCCTTTTTTTGTATTTTATTTAGAGACAGGGTCTCACTAAGTTGTTTAGGGCCTTGCTAAGTTGCTGAGGCTGACTTTGAACTTGCGATCCTCCTGCCTCAGCCTTCTAAACTGCTGGGATTACAGGCATGTGCCACCACACCCTGCATCAGCCTGGGTAACTTAATGAGACCATTTCAAAATAAATTTTAAAAGGCGAGAGATAAGCCGGGCACAGTGGTGCATGCCTGTAATCCCAGCGGCTCGGGAGGCTGAGACAGGAGGATCAAGTGTTCAAAGCTAGCCAGGGTGAGGCACTAAGCAACTCAGTGAGAACCTGTCTCTAAGTAAAATACAATATCGGGCTGGGGATGTGGCTCAGTGGTTGAGTGCCAAGTGCCCCTGAGTTCAATCCCCAGTACCAAAAAAAATTTTTTTTAATCTAGTTGGGGGATGGGAGTTAGCAAATAGAGAGTATAGAATAAAATTGACTATAACCAGCTCCATAAATGTGAGGCACAGAGAATACTAAAATTCTTTAGGAATAGAAGAGACTGTTCATCATGTGCAACAACTGGGGCCCACCCAGTGCCTACTTTGAATAATTTTAGACCCTGTTTTACTACACTGTGGAGTGCCCTGAGAAACTGGTATGCAGGAAGATGTTCAGTACAGAGGGAGGGAGCCCTGAACTGCTTCCCTGAATTGCTTCAGGAAAAGTACACTTTTAATTGGTAACATGCTGAAATTATGAGGTGTGGGACCTAACTAAGGGGATGTCAGAGCCAAGAGTTTATAAAAAAAAAACTTATTTGTAGATACCATGGATAATAATAAGGGGACCATAAGAAATGCCTGAATTCTACTACCTTCCCTTCAGATCTATGGTTCAAATTGGGAGGCGGTAGGAAACTGCAGACAAAAAGCACTTACTTCTCACACTTGACCTGAATTTGTGATTTTTGATGAGTAAATCAAAAATATTTGGGTAGAAAGTTAAAATTGAGAGCCGGGCGTGGTGGCTCACCCCTGGAATCCCAGCACTTTGGGAGGCTGAGGCAGGAGGATTGCGAGTTCAAAGCCAGCCTCAGCAATGGCGAGGCACTTAGCAACTCAGTGAGACCCTGTCTCTAATAAAATACAAAAAAGGGCTGGGGATGTGACCCAATGGACAAGTGCCCCTGAGTTCAATCCCCAGTACCACAAAAAAAAAAATAAATAAATAAATAAATAAATTGAGAATTATGAGGATGTACTCTTTGAACTAACATGGAATGACTTCCAGAATTCCAGAATATTTTAAGTGAATAAAGCAAGATATAAATGAATGCATATATTATGTGGTTCTTTTGTTGTTTTGTTTTGTGGGTACCAGGGATTGAATCCAGGGGCACTGTAACACAGAACTACAACACCAGCCCTTTTTTTACTTTTTATTTTAAAAATCCTATGTTATGTTCCTTTCATATAAGAAAGAAAATAAGAATACATATTGTCGGGGCTGGGGTTGTGGCTCAGCGGCAGAGTGCTCACCTCGCACGTGCGCAACCCGGGTTCGATCCTCAGCACCACGTAAACATAAAATGCATTGCATTGTGTACAACTAAAGTAAATAAATAAATATTTTAAAAAAAAGAATGCATATTGTCATGCACTATATAACATTTCCATCAACAGACCACATCTACAAAGATGGTCCCATAAGAGTATATTGCCTAGTGCCCTGTTGCTATTTTAGTTTGTATAAATATACCCTATGAAATTTGTACAGTGACAAAATTGCCTGATGGCACGATTCTCAGAACATATCCCCTCATTAAGTATTTGCTTTTTTTTTTTTTTTTTTCAAAAAGAATAATCAAGAAACCAACAAAACTCTAGTGGGTCCATGTAACAGTGTAGAGGTGACAGGAATAGAAACAAGATGTCTAGATAAACTTTTTAAAATAAGTTTCAATTTTGGAACCTTGTAAATTTTCAGAGTCACACGCACCACAAGGCAAGGCCAAGGCTCCACTATTTGATTGATAAAGATACAAATAGCTACCTATAGATTTAGCAATTTATTATTTACATAGTGAAAAAAAAGAATAAAACTCAAATGTCAGCTTCCTAAGTCCTTGTCCCACACACTAAAAAGTACCACATTGAAACAAAGGACAAGACAGCTGCAGTGTGAGTTGTGGGATATGCTATTGCCAAATCTAGACTGTAGACAAGTGAGGGCTTTTTGTTCTTGTTGTTGAGGAACTGGGAATTTAATCTAGGGCCTTGTGAATGCTAGGCAAGCACTCTACCACTGAGCTTTTTTTGAGAGAATCTCAATAAATTACCCCAGACTGGCCTTGAACTTGCTGTGGTCCTGCTTCAGCCTCCCAAGTAGCCAGGATTACAGGGGTACACCACTATACCCACTTTTTTTTTTTTTTTAAGTTTGTTTGTAGTGACAATTTTTATTTCATTATTTAGTTGTCAATGGACCTTTATTTTATTTATTTATATGTGGTGCTGAGAATTGAACCCAGTACCTCACACATGCTAGGTGAGTGCTCTACCACTGAGCCACACCCCAGCCTTATAGTGACAATTTTTTAAAAGTGGTTTATTTACTTTTTTTGGAGCTGGGAATTGAACCCAGGGCATTGTGCATGTTAAGCACATTCCACCAAAGCTAAGTGTTTTATAATCAACTATAATCTCTCAGAGTGCTTCAGAAAGCCCCATGCCTCATCAGGGTCTAGAACTTGATGAAAAACTGTCTCATCAACAACCTTCCAGGGAAGATAAGATGGTAAGTGGGAGATGGCCTCATAATAGCTTCTTACAGACTTCTCATTATCTCATATACTGGGAGGGTCATACAAGCCCTTCAGCCAAGACTCTGATAAGCACTGGTTAAAGCCATTGCCTCTATGGATAAATTGTAGACTGCCAGAGCACTGTTGATAGTGGTCTTGATATTATTGTAAAATTTTTTGTGTATCATAGGACAAAACAACTGCAGCTGGGTATGATAGCGCATACCTATAATCCCAGCAACTTGGGGGGCTAAGGCAGGAGGATCACAAGTTGGAGGCCAGCCTGGGCAACATAGCAAGACCCTGTCTCGAAATAAAAGATACAAAGGGCTGGGAATATCACAGAGTGGTAAAGTGCACCTGAATTCAATCCCCACTACCCCCCCAAATGTGTGTGTGTGTGTGTGTGTGTGTGTGTATACATATATGTATATTATGATAATAAATAAGTAAATTTTAAAAGTTTTTTAAAGAGGGGGGCAGGTTGTGTAGTTTGGTTCATAGAGTACCTCTGAGTTCAATCCCCAGTTCAAAAAAAAAAAAAAAAAAAACACAGAGGGAAACAGTAGGACTGTTCTAGAGTAGAGGAAGTCTAGAGAGACCTAGTAGCCAAATTCTATATTTGAGCTTTCACTCAGCCTTGGGATTTTAGAGTTAAGAGAAGTTACAAAGCATATTTTTTAAATGGTGGGGGAACTTTGAGTATATTTCTATACTTACTAGCCAAATATGGGATAATTTGAACATCCAAAAGAATAATTGATTTTCCTAAGTGGAGTAATGGTATGTGGTTCAAAAGAATGTTCCTGTTCTTAGAGATGCATCCTGAAATATTTAGGGTTAAAATTCATATCCAAACCTATTTTCGTTTGGGCAGAAAAGAAGGGTATCCAAAAACCAAAGGCCGAATGTTCTGATAGGCAGATGCGAATGTACATTAAGGAGGAGTGGGGAAGAATAGAAGTTCATTGGATTAGACAAAGGGGAATGAAGGGAATGGAGAGGGATGAGAATAGGAAAGACAGTAGAATGAATCAGACATAACTTTGCTATGTTCACGTCTGAATACACGACCAGTGTAACTCCATATCATGTACAACCACAAGAATGGGAAGTTATACTCCATGTATGTATGATATGTCAGAATACATTCTACTGTCATGTATAACTAAAAAGAATAAATTTTTTAAAATTTAAAAAAAGAAAAGATGGGTATTTGGGTGTGTGTAAAAGAAGTGGAGCCAGAGCCAGGCATGGTGGCACAGACCTGTAATCTCAGTGGCTGGGGAGGCTGAGACAGGAGGGTTGCAAATTCAAAGCCAGACTCAACAATTTAGGGAGGCTCTAAGCAATTTAGCAAGACCCTGTCTCAAATAAAAAAATAACAAGGGCTAGGGATGTGGATCAGTGGTTGAGCATCCCTGGGTTCAATCCCTGGTAGCAAGGGAAAAAAGAAAAAGAAAAAAGGTTGAGACAGTATGGCAAAATGTTAACAGTGAATCTGGGTGAGAGATGTAGGGGTGTTTGTTGTTTTTGAGTTTGAAAATTCTCAAAAATTGCCAGATGTGGCACATGCCTCTAGTCCTAATGATACAGGCAGCTAAGGCAGGAGGACCACAAGGTTGGGGCCAGCTTCAGCATCTTAGTGAGACCATCTCAAAATAAAGGGGGCTGGGGGTGTAGCTCAGTGCTAGAGTACCCTATGTCTCCCAGTACTGCAAACAAAACAACACAACTAAAAAAAAAAAAAAAAAAAATCCTACTTGGGAAACTGTGGTAGGAAGATAGCAAGTTGAAGGCCAGCCTGGGCAACCTAGTGAGACCTGTCTCAAAAATAGCCAGGTATTATCAGGTGTGGTGGTGCACGCCTGTAATACCAGCAACACAGAAGCCTGAGGAAGCAGGATTGGGAGTTCAAAGCCAGCCCCAGCGATTTGGCAAGGCCCCGTGCAACTTAGCAAGACACTGTCTCAAAATTTTTAAATAAGCTGGGTGCGGTGGCGCACGCCTGTAATCCCAGCACTTGGGAGGCTGAGGCAGGAGGATTACCGGTTCAAAGCCAGCCTCAGCAATAGCAAGGCACTTAGCAACTCAGTGAGACCCTGTCTCTAATAAAATACAGAAAAGAAGTAGGGCGTGGTGGTGCACGCCTGTGATCCCAGCACTTGGGAGGCTGAGGCAGGAGGATTGTGAGTTCAAAGCCAGCCTCACCAATGGCGAGGCACTTAGCAACTCAGTGAGACCCTGTCTCTAATAAAATACAAAAAGGGCTGGGGATGTGGCCCAGTGGTCTAGCACCCCTGAGTTCAATCCCAGTACCAAAAAAAAAAAAAAAAAAAAAAAAAACCAGAAAAGTACTGGGGATGTGGCCCAGTGGTCGAGTGCCCCTGAGTTCAATCCCTGGTATCAAAAACAAAAAACAAAAAGGGGCTGGAGATGTGGTCAGTGATTAAGTGCCCCTAGTTCAATATCCAGTACCAAAAGGGAAAAATAAAAATGGTGTGGTTGCCTACTATTCCAAGCAACTTGGGAGGCTGATGCAAGATAGCAATTGGAGGCCAGCTTCAGCAACTTATTGAGACCCCCCCCTTCCATCTCAAAAAATAAAAAGGGCTGGGTGTAGCTCAGTGGTAGAGGACCCCTGGGTTCAATGCCCAGTACAATAAATAAAAATTAAAAATAAAAAGGGATAGGGATGTGGCCCAGTAGTAGAGCACTTTACTATTAGGCACAAGACCTTGAGTTCAATCCCTAGTACCACCAATAAATAAGTAAATAAAAGTTTAAAAAATATATATCCTTTCATGACTGGTAGGGGCTGGAGTTCTTGGGCTAATTTGTCCTTTTGTGTATGTTGTTCCCCTTCTTTTTAGATTCAAGAAATCCATGGTGAAAAGTTTGGATTCCTATGAGGAAAAAGAGGATGAAGTGATCAAAGAGGTAAATGAAAGGACCTCTGAAGGACTCCTCCCCCATGATTCTAAACCTGTCTAAGTAGCCTGTCTCCCACAGATGGCAGCTCAAATTCGTGAGGTGGAGCAGAGCCGGCAGGAGGTGGTCAGATCTGTCTTAGAGGTTGGTTTCCCTCGGAGGATCCAGAGCAGTATCCAATCCAAATCCACTGATCCCTCACTTTCCCAGGTCCAGCATTTCAACAATCAGCTCTTCTAAGACAACTCAAGGACTTCATTCCACACCTGCTTGGCTTGAATTCCTTACCTGTCCACCTGGGGGCAGGTCTAGTCGGAGAAGATATGGGCAGGGCTGGGAGGGAGATTGCGATTTGGGCAGTACCTCCATGATACTGGGGGTTGGAGCATGGGGGCATGGCCTAGGTAGCTCTTAAGCACCTTAGACACATTTATTTTTCCTGAATCAAACTCAGCCTCAGGCAGAGCCAGACCCAGAAGAGAGCTCCTCAGCACTTGGAAGCTGGAAAGGGAGAAACAGGTATGGTTGCCAGGAATCTCTTGAGTTATTAGAGCAATCTGTAACCTTTTGGCTGGGAAATGGGAACAGATCTAATCTTCGCCATCCTTGTGGCTCAAAGACCTCATCTGCCAGCCTGAGCCTCTTTGTCTTTCAGCCAAGTAGCCTCCAGCTCACAGCAGCCCTCATACTTGGAAGAGCCACCAGCTCCAGACCTTGACTGGATGGAATTAGGACAGCCTCTGACATTCATTGGCCATCAGGTACAATGGACAAGCCTACAGAGGGCCAATGCCCATTCACATCCCAGGACACCCATCTTTTCCGCCCATTCTCCTGGGCCCATTCCCGTCTCTTTTGTAAGCTTTTCCCTTTTTTTTTTTGTACTGGGGATTGAACTCAGGGGCACTTGACCACTGGGCCACATCCCCAGCCCTTTTTTGTATTTTATTAGAGACAGGGTCTCACTTGAGTTGCTAAGTGCGTCGCCATTGCTAAGGCTGGCTTTGAACTCACGATCCTCCTGTCTCAGCCTCCCAAGTGCTGGGGTTACAGGCATGCACCACCGCGCCCAGCTGGCTTTTCCCTTTTATTACACTGTTTCTTAGTACTGTGTCCTTAGACCTCTTTTCTCACCTTCCAGAGTGATCTTATCCACACCTGTTGCCATCATTGCCAAAGAAATGCTAACCCCTAGTGTTGCAGACCATTTATATGTCAATATCCCACAATCATCTGAAGGTAACCCCCACCACTCTACTGTATTTTCCTCTTTTTCATCTCCCATTTGTCCATTAGTTTGTCTATCAATCTTACCTCATCTGCCTCAGTTCATCCTTGGGACAATTTCTACTCCCTTTGCAGTACTCCATCCCCCCAAAACCACTGCATCACCTGCATCCCAGCTGTGCTGGAGCTGCTTCCACACCTGCTATTGTTTTTTCCTCCCCTACTCACCTAGTTAAGGCTTCCCTTCCTCCAGCCCTTAGCTCACATCACTTTTTCATAGGCTGAACAGGCCATTTCTATTAATGGATATAATACCACATAAAGCCTCAAATGTATACATGCATTCTCTTCACCAACTACATGTGTGCTGTAAAGACCAGGGTTTCACCTTGCATGTGGCAGGCATGCCACATTTGGACTCATCCACCATTAGGACCATTAGCTTTGCTGTGCCTGTAATCCCAGCAACCTCCGCCCCAAAACAAAACACACACACAACCCTAAGCCTCCTAAAGCCAGGACTACTTCAATGATTTATCTCTTTTCAGGTTTAACATCAGGGTGCAGAACTTGCATTCTAGTGGGAGTTGTTTCCACCTCCTTTGTCTGTCTCTAGCTATGAGTATCCTATTATCTCTTTGCTTTCTTATCTAGGATTATTTTTTTTTCCCCATTTCCACTACAGGATACACCTGGAGTTGGTAACATTCACTCAGGTAAGGTCCAAGGGGAAGTTGTTTTTATAAAATTTTTGGTACTGGGGATGAAACCCATGGGCACTTAACCACTGAGCCACATCCTTTTTTTTTTTTTTGTGGTACCGGGGATTGAACTCAGGGGCACTCGACCACTGGGCCACATCCCCAGCCCTTACGTGGTGCTGAGGATCGAACCCGGGTCACCCCCAGCCCTTTTTTTTTGTATTTTATTTAGAGACAGGGTCTCACTGAGTTGCTAAGTGCCTCGCCATTGCTGAGGCTGGCTTTGAACTCGCGATCCTCCTGCCTCAGCCTCCCAAAATGCTGGGATTACAGGCATGCGCCACCGCGCCCGGCTTGAGCCACATCCTTTTTAAAGAACACAATTCATTAAGATAAAGCATGAGTGTCTACAAAAGGATTTGCATCCAGAACATGAAACGCCATCAAAAATAAGGGCTAGGGACATGGCTCAGTGTTTGTAAAGCACCCTTGGGTTCAATTACCAATCCCACAAAAAAGGGAGAAAAAGATCCACCAGAAGCATATGAAGAGCTGACCATGGTGATGCCTACCTATAATCCCAGGTACTCTGGAGGTTCCCAAGTTTGAAGCCAGAATGGGCAACTTGGGGAGAACAGTCTCTAACAAAAGCAGAGGTGGGGGCTGGGGGTGTAATTTAGTGGTAGAGCCTTTGCCTAACCTGCCCTAGGCCCTGGACTCAATCCCTAGCACCACAGTGGGAGGGTGGAGCCATTATGCCTACAAGATAATTTTTTTAAAAAAGTGTATTCCAGGGCTGGAGTTATGGCTCAGCAGTAGAGCACTTGCCTAGCATGTGCAAGGCCCGGGGTCTGTCCTCAGCACCACGTAGAAATAAATGCATTGTGTACAACTAAAGCAAATAAATAAATATTTACCCAAAAAAGGTGTATTCCATATAAGGCATGTCACTTTAAATCAGCCTAGGTCCACCTTCAACCACCCAAACTCCAGAAATCTGATTTTTGAACATTTCTAGTTGTCAATTATGTGCGTTAACAGGGCATGTTCCCTAATAGTGTGAAGGGTTTTTTTTGTTTTGTTTTGTTTAAGTACTTTCTGTTAAAACTTGAGTTTTCTTTTTCCAGGTGCCACACCTCCCTGGATGATCCCAGATGAGGAACACAACCCTGGGAACCAACAAATAGGACCTTCCTATGAAGAATTTCTTAAAGAAAGTGAGTAAACTAATTCAAGAAGTACATAAGGTTCTTCAAATTTTCACACTCAGCTGGGCGTGGTGGCACATACCTGTAATCCCAGCACTTGGGAGGCTGAGGCAGGAGGATCACCAGTTCAAAGCCAGCCTCAGCAATGGTGAGGCACTTAGCAATTCAGTGAGACCCTGTCTCTATAAAATACAAAAAAGGGCTGGGGATGTGGCCCAGTGGTTGAGTGCCCAAGTTCAATCCCCGGTACCAAAAAAAAAAAAATTTTTTTTTCACGCTCAAAATTATTTCCTGTCATTGCAGAAGAAAAACAGAAACTAAAGAAACTGCCCCCAGACCGAGTTGGGGCCAATTTTGATCATAGCTCCAACACCAGTGCTGGGTGGCTGCCCTCTTTTGGCAGAGTCTGGAATAACGGACGCCGATGGCAGTCTAGGTATGGATCCAATGCTGAGACTTGAACCCATCACCCCTTTGGAGATTACTTAACTATCACCCTTCATACTGATAACCCTTCATTTCCTTCCAGGCATCAATTCAAAACTGAAGCTGCAGTGAGGAACAAACAAAAGGAAAAAAACTAATAATTTCAAGATACTCTTCAAATCACCATAAGGCTTTTCACAGTATCATTCCCTCCACCAAATCTTTTCCTAGAAAACAGACATACCCATTCACTTGTTTTAATAAAGTTTTATTTTTCCAAATGTACAGTTGATTGGACCTGTAAAAAGAAAAAATTTAAGAGAATCAGAATCATAGAGCCTTGTAAAGGAAAAGGGGATGTATATTTCCCAAGAAACCCTGTGTTCCTGCTCACCTGTTCATGCATCTTCACCAGCAGCTGGGGCATCTCCACCCTTGGTATTTCTGGTATAAATCACTTGAGCTCTGTGCTTTGAAACCAGTTTGATAAGTCCTAGGAAGGAAAGATAAGATTTACAAAAAGTAGCTCTAGGAGGTACTTAACAGATTTAGATGTGGCTCAGTGGTTAAATGCTCCTGAATTCAATCCCTGATACCCCCCCCCAAAAAAACATTATTTCCATATGTACCATATAATTCAATAAATTTGTACTCACTCCCAAAGTAAAATTACAGCACTGAAATCCACCATTCAACTTTTAAACTTGATGCATCAATAAAAATGACTTTAATTCTAAATGCTTTTTAACAAGACCCCCCCCCCTTTTAAATTGTGAGGCAGGCACAGGGACACATGCATGTAATCCCAACTACTTGGGAGGCTGAGACAGGAGAACCACAAGTTCAAAGCCAGCCTCAGCAATCTAGCAAGACCCTGTCTCAAAAGAATAAAAAAGGGCCAGGGATACAGCAGTAGCAGAGCAACTGTGCTTAATCCCCAGTAGTAAAAAATATTAATAGGATCCACAGCATAAAAATCAAAGCCAGTGGTCAAGTATGCCTCCTCCTGCCCCTAAATCCAACTGCTTTTCCAGTAAAAGTACTTAGAATGGCTAACATGAAAACAACTCAACCCTTAAAAGCATACCATTACAACACATCCCTCACCTTTACTGAGGAGCTCCTGAAGGGCTGCCCGGGCCAGGGAACCTCGAATCTTCAGTCTCTCAGAGACTACAGCTGGGGTAATAAGCTTATAGTTGGGAACTTCCTTACACAGTTTGTCATAAGTCGCTTTGTCAAACAAGACTAGATTGTTGAGCTTGTCCCGAACTTTGCCTTTGGACCACTTCTGCTCATAAAGACAAAAAGAAAAACAGGTCAAATTCTCACAGGAGCACCTATCCGTTTGAAGCAACGTGCATCAGAGGTCAGAGAAATCTCTTGCCATAATTACCATCATGATGCTTCAGACTGCAAAAATAAAGACACATGGGGGGTGGGAGCAGAGGCCCAGAGAGTCTGTTAAAAAGTAACGTGTGCTAGTGAATGGAGTAAACCCTTTACACACGTTTACCATTATGTCATTAATTTTTTAAAAAATATTTATTTATTTGCTTTAGTTATACACAATGCATTTGTCTTTACGTGGTGCTGAGGATCAAACCCGGGTCGCGCACATGCTAGGCGAGCGCTCCACCGCTGAGCCACAACCCCAGCCCCTCATTAAAAAATTTTTAAAATGGCGATGGAAATGTAACCAAAGGAGCTTTAAAACCCACAACCTGAAAAAAACACTTGCTACCCAAGTCACTGATTAGCACTGCGGATATGACTCAGTGGTCCAGTACCACAGAACACAAAAGTACAATTCATGTTTATCACTAGCGTGTCACGGAGGGCGCCCCCACTCTCCCTCTCAGAGAAGGGTTCGCTCCCACCTTCTTTTTGGCTTTGCCCCCAGATTTGTTCACTGGGTCCTTGTCTTTCTTGGCCGACTTTCCGGCATCTTTCTTCTTCTTGTCGTCCTTGGGCGGCTGCAGGGAAAAGCAAGCAGGTCTAAGGCAGTTCCAGGCTCTCGGACTAACTGCAGTTCACCTCGCAACGCTGCTCAAACCAGAGCACATGGGGCAAGCAATCTCTGCGCCCGCGCTGAGGCCCAGCCCAGTAATGCAACAAGTCCTCCCGTCCGGCGTCACCTTCACTTCGCCCCAGCACCGCCCGCCTCACAGAACCTTGCCGCCCTCACACCCGCGAAGCTCACCATCGGGAAGTTTGGAGAGCAGCAGCAATTACTGGTGCCTCGTCAAGATGTCGGACAAAAAGGAAGCTCTCCTCACCAACAGGCCCAGAAACCTCCGCCCGTCCGACTACTTCCGGGGCGAGGGGCGGAGCCTCGCAAAAGAAGTCCCCTGGCGGCGTTCTCGCACTCTGGCTACAGGCGGGATGGGGGAAATGAGCGCACGTGCCTGAGCCGCGACTCTAGATACTGCCCCTTGGTTGTCGGATGCCGCTAGTTATGAAGCAAAGTGCTGTCCTAGCACCGAGAAGCACAGCAGTACCACTAGGCCCAGGCGTGTAGCCCCGAATGCGCAAGCGCCGCAAGTAAGAAGTTGGGAGTCTTAAGAGGACAAAGCTGGTGGAGGCTGGGCCGGTGCTGTGACGGCTGTTCCGGGGCGGGTCTTCGAGAAGAGGCCGGACCTGAATTTCTGAGAGGCAAAGGCTGCAATGGCGATTTTTAGCGTGTATGTGGTGAACAAAGCTGGAGGCCTGATTTACCAGTTGGACAGCTACGCGCCACGGGCTGAGGCTGAGAAAACGTTCAGTTACCCGCTGGATCTGCTGCTCAAGCTACATGACGAGCGTGTGCTGGTTGCCTTCGGCCAGCGCGATGGCATCCGGGGTGGGCTAGGCTCGGGCCGGGGGGGCGGGGCCCGGTGCTCCGGAAATGGGCCGGTGTGTTGATGCGGGATGGGGCTTGGGGTGCACCCGGGCCCCTGTTCCCTGGTGGAATCCCTGGCATGGAGCTTCGCTGACGCTTAGCCTCAACTCTGCAGTGGGCCACGCAGTGCTAGCCATCAATGGCACGGACGTGAACGGCAAGTTCATGGCCGACGGGAAAGAGGTGCTGGAGTATCTGGGTAACCCTGGTAATTACCCGGTGTCCATTCGGTTCGGTCGGCCCCGCCTCACCTCCAATGAGAAGCTCATGCTGGCCTCCATGTTTCACTCGTAAGTTACCTCAGCCCTTCCTAGTGGGTTGACCTGCATCTAGCTGTACACTGGCTGGTGTAGTGTGGTTCTGAGGGCACTACTGGGTAGCAGTGCTAATCTTTCTATACCTCCTCCTAAGTCTTTGGTTCTTGTGTTATGAAAAGGAAACTGATTCAGTATGTCTGGGTTTTAGGTAATACAGTGGTGTGATTGCCTAAGTCAGTTTCTCTTTTATGAGCCTTAGTTTCCTCATCTATAAGGCAATTGAATTAAATGAACTTTAAAAATCTTGCTGTCAGCTATATGAGATGAGTTGACTTGGTTGGGCCTAGCCATCAGCTAAGCAAGCATGCACATATTTCCCAGTGTTTCTTTTACCCAGTTTTTAATGTAAATGTTTTATATTGCAATATGTAGTGTAACTTGGGCATGGTGCACACGCCTGTTATCCCAGCTGCTAGGGAGGCTGAGGCAAAAAGATTGCAAGTTCCAGGCCAGCCTCAGCAACATAGTAAGATCCTGTCTCAAAAATAAAAAAGGACTGGGGTGTTGCTCAATGGTAGAGCACCCCTGGGTTCAGTCCCCAGTTGGGGGAAGGGAAAAATAAAATATATGCAGAAGCCAAATTAAAAGAAATTTTGAGACTGCTGCCAGGCAGTTCACACTACCTTTCCTGACTATCCTAAACTGTTAAGTGAACTCCTCAGCAGATAGTTTGAGAAGCACTCCTCCCTCACAGCCTTGGGGGCCATTCCCAACTTTGCCTCCTTTGCATATAGGCTTTTTGCCATTGGCTCCCAGCTGTCTCCTGAACAGGGAAGCTCAGGCATTGAGATGCTGGAGACAGACACTTTCAAACTACACTGCTTCCAGACACTGACAGGTATGTGTCTCCAGTTAGTCCAGTTGGATAAATGGGACAGGCTGGGCCAAGGGCTTGACCAAAGACAGCTTTGGTAAGCAAGAATGAGGGTGGTGTTGAGTTTTCCTGGGACAGTGGTACACGTACATCTATATATTAGTTTTGAGAATCCAAAGCCAATATGTAATCTGAAGCTTATTTTGTCTATATCATCTGGGATGCTCAGCCCTGGTTCAGATAACTTACCTGCTGAATGTCATGTTGCACCCATTTTGGAAGGTATATTGTTCCAAAATGAAAAGCCAAATGAAAATGGCCATTGGATCATGCCACTGCTTCACTCATTTAATACAGAGTTTGTCCTCTGTGTGACACTGTTTGTGCTGAAGGATTCCAAGACTGGAAGGAAGTGGCAGAGCTAGACCTCAAAGCCTGGTCTCTCATTTACCTGGTGACATAATAAAGTCTCATTCTCTGGTCCCTTCTGTAGATACACAATTTTGCCTTTCCTACTTTATGTGGCAACAGCAATAAAATGGGCTTATAACAGTACTTTATAAAATTGAAAGGGCTGCAAAAATACAGAATGATGATTGTTGTGTTCTCTACCCTTTGGTAACCATTCTTGTTTTCTCTCCAGGGATCAAGTTTGTGGTGCTGGCAGATCCTAGGCAAGCTGGAATAGATTCTCTTCTTCGAAAAATTTATGAAATTTACTCAGACTTTGCCCTCAAGAATCCATTCTACTCCCTGGAAATGCCCATCAGGTAATATTTAAATAAAACAACATAATTAGCCTTTTATTTTGAGAATCCAAAAGTTTTCCTTGGATTCATGTCCTGCAGGTAGAGTTTTCACTGATTTTGCTTCTATATCCAAAGTGGGGAAAGAACCTCACAGTGTGTTCTTATTTGTGTCTCCTGGGTCTGACCTAGGTGTGAGCTGTTTGACCAGAACCTGAAGCTAGCTTTGGAAGTAGCAGAGAAAGCTGGGACTTTTGGACCTGGGTCATAGGTTAAATCTACAATGGACCCCCCCAAATTCTGAGAGATCCTGCCGCATGGGTTCTATTGTTTCCACTCCAATGGAAATCCCAGCAGCCTTTTTAGTGTACTTGAAAATGGGAGGGTGCTGATGTCTTACACTGATCCCTGAGCTTTAATGGTATGTTTTCTTCCTTTCTGTATATATCATAGTCCTTTCTTCCCAACTCTGTACAGATTTATTTATGGAGGAGGTAGGCCTATAAATGCTATAATAAAACATTCCTTTGATCCAGTGTTTGCTGTCCTGATGGTCTTGTGGGACGGGCTCAAGGAGACAGAAATTTTAAAGTAATTCTGGGAAGTTGAAATACTATATTTTGGCAGAAATTAAAATGTGTTGAATGCAACACCTTGAATCATTGAAACACTGTCATACTGTCCCCCTCCATCAAGTTATATAACCTGCCTGCAACCACCAGCTTCATCTCTAAAGTGATTATTAAATTACACAGTGTTCCAACTGAAGGCATCAGAGACATCAGCTTAATGGTATCCATCTGTGCTTCAGCTTCCCCATTCCAGGGAAATGAACATCTTTCCATTTGGGATGGAAAGAGCACATACTGATGAGTAATTTCCCAAGGAAAACCATCTCTAGCTTTTATTATTAGCCCTTTTGAAAGAATGAGTTAACTGTTGATAGTATCAAATCTTGTTTTAATCTACAAGTCATCTTATCCTTCCATCCATACCCTGTACTGTACTCAAGCTGTTGATGAGAGTGGTGGCCTTCTCTCTTCCACTGGGGACTTGAGGTATTGGTAATAGCTACTGTTCACTGCTGAAAGGCCTTAGGGCAGAGCAGAAGTTACAGGTTATTGGTGCCTTGCAGCTGCAGGGATAGCCTCACTTTGGGTTGGGATGGGTAGGATAGGGACAGGATAGGGCCCTGGAGAGGAAGAAGGGTACAGGACACACCCTGACTGCAGGAGTTTTCTATTCCTTTGAAAGCAGGAAATAGGAGCTAATGGAGTCTAAGAACAAAGGTTATCTTTTAAATAGAGCATAGGATGAGGAGCAGGGACCTCATTAGCTACTGATAACTTCCAGTGCCACCTGAGTGAGAGAAGGAGCCGAAAGTCAAAGAAAGTCAAAGCTTGAGTGCTAGCCAGAGAGAACACTCCCTTTCTGCACCCCACTGTGTGCAAAGGGAGACCATAGGTGAGAGGGTGCTCCAGAGCCTGCACTCTTCACTCAGCCTTCTTGGGCACTCGGCCCATCTTTGTGCGGATGTTTCGGAGCAGGAAGAATGCAGCTGTGCTGGCCGTACAAATTACTTCAGCTACCCAGAAGGCTGTGCTCCAACTGTAGTGCTTAGCAATGGTGCTGAAGGGTAGCCCAGCCAGAAAGCCGCCCACTGTCAGAGAGAAAGGAAAAGCCTGAGCTATTCGTGAGGGGAAAGCCTGTGGGCTGCCTCCTGCCTCTAGCAGGGCTGTGTGCAAGGCACAGCAGGGGCAAGGCTGATATATTTTAGAAGGTATCACTTACCATTGGCCATGAGTCCCACAATAGCATGAGAGGTGCCACACAAATTGGGAGGGGCACTCTCATTGGCTATGACTCCAAACAAGGCAATAGGACCATAAGAGGAAAAACCAAAAACAGCTCCCAACACCAGGATCCAGATCTGCAAGGTTAAGAGTGTTGTGCATGAGTCAGAAAGCCTGCCTGCCTAACTACCTGCCCACCCCTGCCAGAAGACAGACATAAAATGCTCAGCTCTCAGAAACAAGTAGTATGAAGGGTCAGTAAGTAACTCTCCTCACCCAACTCCCCAGTACAACTGACAATACAGAGCCAGAGTAGCAGATGCCATACTGAGCCAACCCAAGAGCTTAGGTGAGCAAAGGAAGGTGGTACAGAAGTCATCAACCCAATTTGGATGCTGTCTTTTTCAGAATTTATGCAAGCTGGATTGGTTAGGGGCAAGGCAGAGGGATAGGACAAAGGTGAGACAGACCATGAGAAAAATACAGGTATCTTAAGGCACCTCGTGCTCTGTAAAGCCTGTGAGCTCAGCAAGAGGGTGGAGAGCCGGAGTCCAGAAAGCAACATCCTAGAAGCAGAAGAAAACCAGGCCCAGGGTGGAGGAGGGGAACCACAGTACAGAGGAGAACTGAGGTATAAACAGAACTGAAAATGAAAATCAGAAGCAGAGAAAGGGTTGGCCCCTGCTGGAGCCAGAGAGAGGGAAAGAGCTCTCTCTCCTTGTGCCCTGCCCTCCACCCGGCTGTCTCCCCATTTACCTTGGGGGAGTCACTGGTCACTGTAACCCGGAAGAGGTACATTGACACTGTCATGCCAGCCATCATGAACAGCAATAGGCCATGTCGAGGGTTCCCATAGACAGACAGCCCCGCCTGTGGATACAGTCCCAGTGATGTCAGGCCCTCAAAGCAGGGCAGAGCACCCCCATCCTGGACTCTGACACAACAGGGCCTCTGCTGGCAGCTCTTTGGCAATACCATCACAGTTCTTGGCCTCAGGCAGCTCTGAGAGGGCCTAGGACCTGTTCATTTATGTTCTGAGGCCAAATTCCATCATCCCTTCCTCCACCGTTGGGCAGGCACAGGACACGTGCTGGGGAGCTGCACCCAGTCCACCCCTGCCCCCAGTTTTCCTGTAGCAGTGGAGAAGCCTACAACTAGACTGAAAGAGATTCCAACTCTCTGGCATCAATTAAAACCCTTTACCCTTCAGACTTATCTCCACATCTCTAGAGAAGGGTAACTGGAATCATTCTTACCCAACCCAAACCAGCAATGCCAGCCAGCCTGTATCCCAGGGCATCCGATCCTAGCCACACAGGGAAGGCTCAAAAGGTCTCTTCCTCCTGTCCCTTCTGCCCACTCACCTTTGCCATTGCGCGGTCTGACAGGTAGCCAGCTGCAATGCTGCCTACAAGGCCCCCAACCTCCAGGGCACTCACATAGGAGCTACCTGTAGGGGGTGTTGTGGAAAAAGGAAAAGAAGGGTGGAAAGGTGTTGTGCACTGGGCTTGTATCATAATGGCTTAATCCCAGAAGGGTACAGAGCCCCCCAGGAGTTATCAGCCATAGCTGCCAGAGTGGTCCCCAGCCTTAGGGAAAGAATATGAGGGTAAAAGGAAGTAGAGCCTAGATTTCCCCTCTGCTGCATGCCTGAATGCCCATCCCTATCCCAATGCTTATCTTACCTACAAGGGCGGACTGTCCTTTCTCCTGAATAAGGAAGAACTGTCCCCAGTCTGTACAGCAGGTCTTTACTCCAAACACCACAAGGTAGCCAGTGGAGAGCACCCACAGATAGGGGGACAGCAGTAGCTCCTGTAGGGTACTCTCCTCCTTGGAGGAGCCTGAAGGTGGGAAGAGGCCAGGCCTCAGGCTCTGCTCCTGCTGCCCCCACCCTGACTGCACCCCCACCATTCATTAACCAGCCACGGGAGCAGAGTCCATGGGCACAGCAGGATCAGTGAATGGTATCCCCTTAGGCCCCTGCTGTTCTGTCCCCGACTCCGCTGCAAGTCTCAACAAATGAAAGAGAAACTGAGGACTATGGCAGATGGAGGAAGGTACCCAAACCACTTAAACTGAGGACACTATCCAGGATAGGGAAAGCTGTGCTGTTGTGCAGAAGTACAAGGATATAACATGAATTACAGTATTTGTTGACTCTGCCTCTCCCGACAGAGTTTTAGTTATTCCCCACCAAACCTTCATTGCCGCCCATTCCCTACTCCATTGGCTAGCACAGAATGAGGCCTAAGACTAGTCCTCAACAAAATTCTGCCAAGTGAATGGTGAATGAAGGTGCCCAGTGGTTGGCTTGGGTGGGTGCAGGCTCACCCTTCTTGCCCTTGGAGGGGGTAGGGTCCAGGTTACGGAGGCCAACATCAGCAGGTTCATTGTGGATGAGCAGGAGACAGAGGAAGGAGACAACCACACACAGTACCCCAGACAGGGCCAATGTGCTGCGCCAGCTGTAGCTCTGGGCGAGGATGGTTGCCAGGATAGGGCCCAGCCCTCCAGCCAGGTTCATGCTGGTTGACAGGATGGCCCACCAAGTGCCAAACTGAGATGGCTCAAACCACTGTGAGGCAGAGGAGGGCAGAATAGGTGCCTGACCTATAGCCCATGTTGATGATGGGACTCAGGTGGGGCGGGCCCAGAAGCTCACATTACAGGGATGAGGGAGAGGGTGCTTCTACTTGGCAGGGCCAGTTCCTTCATCTGCCACCTGATCCCACCAGGCTCCTAAAATATCTTGACAAGCAATAGGAGCTGGCCAGGAACTCATGAGGAATCTGCTATGGGTTAGGGGCGAAGGGGGTGGGTAAGAAGGGATGTTCCCATATGCCCTTTAGGATCCTATATGCCAGTCCACATGGGCTTGCTGGAAGCACTCACCTTCCGCAGGATCTTCCCACAAGGGGGCCAACCCAGCCCCTGTGCCAGGCCATTAAGGAACCAGAGTGCAGCAAAGACAGGTACGGTGGAGCTCCAGGAAAAGACTATGTTGACCAGGCCAACCAGGAGCAGCCCAGAGGAGAAGAGCCAGCGAGCACTCATCTGGTCGGACAGCACCCCACTCACAAACTTGCTGATGGCATAGGCTGCTGACTGGCTGCTGGTGATGAGCCCTGCAGCGGAGGGGAGCAGGGAGCAGGACACCTGGGGGGTTAGGGCAGAGCAGAGGCACAGGAGGGATGGAGGAAGGCATGGGGTCAGGTGTATAGAGGTGCCCAGCAGGGTGAGACAGGTTCTTTCCCAGAGGAACAGGAGGAACTGCGTGCTGCAATCTTGACACTCACAGGGCCTCTGCTACCTCTTCCGCCTGCCCAACCAATATCACTAGCCCCAGGCTGACCCATGACTTCTCAGCCTCTTGTAGAGTTCTAGCTGCAGCTGTCAGGGAACAAGAAGGGAGCATCTCCCCTCCCAGCGATCTGCATATGCCTGATTTCCCACCTGACCCAAATGCTAACCCAAGTCCTCTAGCAATTTTGTTGCCCCACCTCTGAACACGAAGTGATGGGTTCAGGATTAAAGTCAGGGACCTTGCTACATGCCAGGCCACATGAAATCACTGAGCCAACTTCCCAGTGCTCAGTATCAGCTCATGCTACAGCTCCTGCATGCATCCGCACAAGTATAGAAACCTTGCTTCAAACACTCAAACAGTGCCTCTGAGGGCACACTTGGGTTACAGGCACTCATATACCAGATGTATATACATCTGGTATAGAGTGCCATATACTGCCTTCCTCAGTCCTTTACCCACACTATGTGCACAGATCTCGGAATCCTTTCATCTGGCACATGCCCACTACCCCCAGCCCTGCTGTGCAGACCCCCCATACACACACACATTCCACACAAGCCTGCACATGTTGCACTGTCACTAATTATGTGCCCTGCTGGTTTTTGTGTCCCCAGCCCACCACTCTGCCCTTCCGGGGCTCACCCAAATCATCCTTGTCCAAATGGATCTCTTCCACCAATGATGGCATGACAAAGGAGAAGGTCTTGCGGTTGAAGTAGTATAGGCTGTAGCCCCCAAACATGGCTGAGAAGATCACAGTGCGGTAATAGCCATAGCTTTGGGCCGCCATGGTACAAAAGAGCAGTCCCTGCCGGCCAGGACGCAGCTCCTACTTGCAGCTCTCAGTGCTCAGATTTGCTGAGTTGGTTTTTTTCTGCTCCCTCCTCCACCCAGCCTCCTAGGCTCCCTTTATAGCTCCCTTCTGGACAATCATTAAGCCTGAGGCGGCTCCTAGGGAACCCAGTGTCCTGAGGGAGACAAGAAAACAGATTACTGAGTCCCAAACTGGGGAGGTGGGAGGGTCCCAGAGGGAGGCATGCCCGTGAGCCAAGCCAGCACCCTGTGTCCTCAGAATTTCTGTCTTTCCCTCCTTTCCTTGTCAGCTTGCCTGTGCAACCAGCTGTGATTAAAGGCTCAACCTAATTACTTTTGTCTGCAGGAGCCCAAGGGAGTCAGGGGCAGGATGAACAGAGCTGCCCTCTACCCCTGCTACCTCAGTCACCTATGGTTCAGTGAGGGCTTACTGGTTGCCAGGCTAGATTAGTTTCTGCTTTCTCTCTCTTCCCCTCCAATCAGACATACCCCAACAATCCCACTTTCAAGCCTTCTAGAGCTGACCTCACCCAATGCTTAGCACATAATGGGGCATAATTGTTTCCTGACACAATAGTCCACTCCCCTCATCCTCAGGGGATACATTCCTAGACACTCCCCTCCCCTTTTTCTTAGACATATCTATGATAAAGTTTAATTTGTTAGATGAAGTAAGATATTAACTATAATAAAACAATTCTAATAATTATAATAAAAACAACATAATAAAACAATTCTAATAATTATAATAAATACTTAAAACTTATGAATTGTTTTCTGAATTTTCCATTTAATATTTTCCCACTGCGGCTGACTTCAGTTAACTGCAAAATGAAAAGCAAAAGCGTGGATAATAGGGGACTCCTGTAGTTGCAGAATTTCAAGCAGGGAAATCCCCCTAGTTCGCCCCACAATGTCCCGCAGAAAACCCCAAGGACTGAGATCTTGATGGGGCCCCTTCAGAGCTGCCTCTGAGTCCCCATTACCCTGCAACGTCAGTCCGGGCTTCCGTCTGGCTAGGGTTTGCAGGGGATCTGGGCGGTCTGTGGGCGGAAAGGTGCACGGCCAAGCTCCGGGGTGGAGTGCTGAAGCGCCCTGCCTCCGGGGCAGGCAATGTGCCCCGGCTTTTCCGCTCGGCTGGGACGGCAAGTGGAGCTGGAGACGTGGGCGCGAGCTGAGCCGGCGGCCGCACGTAGTCTCCGGAGGCCCCTCGCTCTGGCAGTCAGAAGCTCGGCCTGGCAGGGGAGCCCAGCGACGAGGACGGGGAGGGCAGCGGCGGCGGGCTGTCGGCACCTGCCCAGCTCCAGTGTCCTCAAGCTACCCAGGACACCCGACTCCGGGGCTGGGAACCACCGGGCCGGGTGCAGCAGCAAGAGAGACTGTCAGTAAAAAGAGGGAGCGCCAGCGTCTCGGCAGCCCCCAGACCCAGGAACTTTACCCAACCCCGGAAGGGGCAGCCTCAGGCGCAACCCCGGGTTCTATCAAAAGTTAGGGTTCGCCAACAATGGGGACCCAAGACCGAAGATTCTCCCTCCCGCCCCGCCCTCAGGTGACGCTCTTCCCAGCACACCGCCTCCTACCTGGACAGAGGCGGGAGCCCGGCTAAGACGGGGCGGGGCAAGACCAGCGGGCACTGCGCATGCGCCGCGGGTGGAGCTGGGCCCTCCACCTTCGGGTGCCAAGGAGCGACTCCGCCCCTGGGGTGTAGTCTTAGTCTTATGATCAAGCTCCTCCTTGTACAGGGACAGCGCCCCTTAAGATCTGGGCTTCGTATGTCCAATTCTTAATTGGTTACATTCGGTAAACCAGTTTCTAGTGAGTGCCTCCCACTACCAAACACACGGGGAAGACTAAGGTAAAAATCATTGTTTCCAAGTTGCTCACAGTATGTAATACAAAGTCTTCTAGGAGCACTCGGTAAGAAGTTAATGCAGTCCTCGGCATAATTTGAAATTTTATCTTGTGGTCAGACAAGAGAGAGAACAACATGGCCATAGTTTTCAAAGGAACAGGCCCTGAATAAACCACACATTCTAATCCTGGATCCTCTATATATTAACTGTGACCAGGCGCACTATCTGTAATTCCCGTTTTTGTTTTTGTTTTTGTTTTGGTATTGGAGAGTAAAGCCAGGGGTGGGGCTTTATCACTGAGCTACATCACCAGCTTTTTAAATTTTGAGACAAGCATGGTCTTGCTAAATTGTCAAGGCTGGTTTTGAACCTGCAATCCTCCTGCCTCAGCCTCCCAATTCTGTGGGATTGTAGGCATGGCCCACACGCCATGATTGTGATCTTGTCTTAACCAACCTCATAGTTCGTTGTGAGGACTTATCAGATGATATAGATGAGAGCTCAGAAAATTTGGGTAAGGGTTCTCCACAGCAGTGGTTTTCATCTGTTAAACCAAGTTTGAAACCAAGAGATTTCTGAAATAAAAGGTCTCAAAATGTAAAAAGCAAGACTAGGTAGCACTCGGAAATATGTCTCCTGAATCTAAAAATCCAGAGTATTTTATAAAGAAAATTTGTAGAAAAGAAGACTTAAATTGTTTGCATTAGATCTACATTGGCTATAGAGAGGTTGGCCAACTCAAAGTAGTCAAAGTTTTGGGATAGTGTGTACAATCAAAAAAGAGACACGCCTGTAATCCCAGCACTTTGGGAGGCTAAGGCAGGAGGATCGCGAGTTCAAAGCCAGCCTCAGCAATGGCCAGCCACTTAGCAACTCAGTGAGACCCTGTCTCTAAATAAAATACAAAAAAGGGCTGGGGAATGTGACCCAGTGGATGAGTGCCCCTGAGTTCAATCCCCAGTACCACAAAAAAAAAAAAAAAAAAAAAAAAAAAGAAATATTTGTTGTTTCTGGATTGGTTGAGGTTGTAAGCAAAATATGCCAGCCTTAATAGTGGATCTCTGGGAATTTTGTTTGTTTAAGGTAGTGGGAATTGAAACCTGGGACTACCGGGCTGCTTTTTTTTTTTTTTTTTTTTTTTTTTAATAGACAAGGTCTTGCTAAATTGCCCAGGTTGAACTCAAACTTATCCTTCTCCCTTAGTCTCCCAAACCACTGGAAGTAGTTGAAATTACAGGCTTGCACCACCATGCCTCACCTCTAGGAGTTTTTGTTTTTGTTGTTGTTGTTGTTGTTGTTACCAGGCATCGAACCCAGGGGCAATTAATCACTGAGCCACATCCCCAGCCCTTTTTTGTATTTTATTTAGAGATGGGGTCTCACTAAGTTGAGGGCCTCGATAAATTGCTGAGGCTGGCTTTGAACTTCTGATCTTCCTGCCTTAGCCTCCCAAGCCGCTGGGATGAAAGGAGTGCACCATTGCACCTGGCTAAATCTGGGAGTTTGTTTTTCTTTTTGGGGGGTGCTGGGGATTGAACTCAGGGGCACTCGACCACTGGGCCACATCCCCAGCCCTTTTTGGTATTTTATTAGAAACAGGGTCTCACTCAGTTGCTAAGTGCCTCACCATTGCTGAGGCTGGCTTTGAACTTGAGATCCTCCTGCCTCAGCTTCCCAAGTGCTGAGATTATAGGTGTGTGCCACTGGGCCCCACTGGAAATTTTTAAACCTACGGAAAAGTTGCAAAAATACTCTAAATAGGGGCTGGGGCTATGGCTCAGTGGTAGAGCACTTGTCTCGCATGTGTGAGGCCTTGGGTTCTATCCTCAGCACCACATAAATAAGACAAAGGTATTGTGTTGGCCTACAACTAAACAAAAATTTTAAAAAGTACTCTAAGCCGGGCGCGGTGGCGCACGCCTGTAATCCCAGCACTTTGGGAGGCTGAGGCAGGAGGATCGCGAGTTCAAAGCCAGCCTCAGCAATGGTGAGGCACTTAGCAACTCAGTGAGACCCTATCTCTAAATAAAATACAAAAAAGGGCTGGGGATGTGACCCAGTGGTCGAGTGCCCCTGAGTTCAATCCCCAGTACCACAAAAAAAAAAAAAAAAAAAAAAAAAAGGGCTGGGGATGTGACCCAGTGGTCGAGTGCCCCTGAGTTCAATCCCCAGTACCACAAAAAAAAAAAAAAAAAAAAAAAAAAAAAAAAGTACTCTAAATAGTCTTCACATTTCAACTTTTTTTTTTTTTTTTTTTTTTTTTTTTTGGTACCTGGGATTGAACTCAGGGGCACTCGACCACTGGGCCACATCCCCAGCCCTTTTTTGTATTTTTTATTAGAGACAGGGTCTCACTGAGTTACTAAGTGCCTCGCCATTGCTGAAGCTGGCTTTGAACTCGCGATCCTCCTGCCTCAGCCTCCCAAAGTGCTGGGATTACAGGCATGCGCCACCGCGCCTGGCTTCAACATATTTAATGTTTTGTCAAATTTTCTAAATATTTCTATATGTGTGTATGTGTGTGTGTATTTGTTGTTGAACCATATCACACCCAATAAAATGTATTCATTAACATGTGGTCCATATTTAAATGTTTCCAGTTTTTCCAAAGATGCCTTTACAGAGCCCCCCCCCCCCCCCCTTTTTTTTGGTACCAGGAATTGAACTTAACCATTAAGCAACATCCCCAGTTGAGTTGCTTAGGGCCTCTAAATTGCTGAGGCTGGCCTCAAACTTGTGATCCTCCAATTCAGCCTCCCAAATCACTGGGATTACAGGTATGCACCACCATATCTAGCTCCCTTTTAGAGCTTTTTGAAAATCCAGAATCTGTGCTTGCTTTGGCTGCACATATACTGAAATTGGAAAGGTGTAGAGAAGATTAGTATTGCCCCTGCTCAAGGATGACACTTAAATTCGTGAAGCATTCCATATGTCTTTGATGATGTGGTAAACACTTGATTATCTGTATAACATTGTCTCACACCATTTTGGCTATCAGTACTGCAGCTAGAGTAGAAGAAGATGGCCTTGGTGTTCCTTGTTGTCTGGAAGATTGTTCCTCTTTGCATTCCTGGGCTTTGTCTTCTATTTTGCATTTGCTTGAAATTGTACTGAAGCCGGGCTCAGTGGTGCACGCCTGTAATCCCAACACTTGGGAGGCTGAGGCAGGAGGACCACGAGTTCAAAGCCAGCCTCAGCAATGGCGAGGCACTTAGCAACTCAGTGAGACCCTGTCTCTAATAAAATACAAAAAAAGGGCTGGGGATGTGGCCCAGTGGTTGAGTACCCCTGAGTTCAATCCTCAGTACCAAAAAAAAAAAAAAAAGAAAGAAAGAAAGAAAGAAAGAAAGAAAGAAAAAGAAATTGTATTGAAACTCTTTAATGAAAAAATTAAATATTTGGTTTGAAATGGCAATAAATAAATAGATAAATAAAATTAAGTCCAGAATCTAGCCAGGCACAGTGGCACACATGTGTAGTTCCAGTGACTTGGGAGGCTGAGGCAGGAGGATCTCAAATTTGAGGTCAGCCTTGGCAACTTAGCAAGCCCTTGTCTCAAAGTAAAAAACTAAAAAGGGCTGTGGATATAGCTCAGTGGTAAAGCACCCCTGAGTTCAATCTCTAGTACCAAATAAAAAAATAAATGTTTAAAGATTAGTACCAGCCGGGCACGGTGGGGCACGCCTGTAATCCCAGCACTTTGGGAGGCTGAGGCAGGAGGATCGCGAGTTCAAAGCCAGCCTCAGCAATGGTGAGGCACTTAGCAACTCAGTGAGACCCTGTCTCTATTAAAAAAAAAAAAAAAAAAAAAGGGCTGGGGCTGTGGCCCAGTGGTCGAGTGCCTCTGAGTTCAATCCCTGGTACCAAAAAAAAAAAAAAAAAAAAAAAAAGATTAGTACCAGTGTGGATTCATTAATTTTTAAATTCAATGTATTATGCCTATCATTATCTATATTGATGTTCAAATTGTCCCACATTTGACCATTGGGAGCCCCATGTATGTTTAGCTCTTGAATGTTTTCCATTGTTAAAGTTATACATTATCATTAGTGTACGTTTGGAAAATACAAAAAGAAAAATTTTTTAATTAATTAATTTATTTATTTTATAGTATAATGCGTTTTGACATATTGTACATAAATGGAGCACAACTTCTCATTCCTCTGGCTGTACAAGACAAAAAGAAATTTTAGCAGGGCATGGTGGTGCACACCTGTAATCCCAGAACTTGGGAGGCTGAGGCAGGAGGATCACGAGTTCAAAGCCAGCCTCAGCAATAGTGAGGCACTCAGCAACTCAGTGAGACCCTGTCTCTAATAAAATACAAAAAAAAAAAAAGGACTGGGGATGTGGCCCAGTGGTCCAGTGCCCCTGAGTTCAATCCCTGGTACCAAAAATAAATAAATAAATAAATAAATAAATAAATAAAAGACAAAAAGAAATTTTAAGCACCAGATGGAGATTACCACTTAGTATTGAGTATTTCTGTCTTTACCCTTTTGGGCCTACATTTTGTGCATATACATATAGGTACATTTGTTTATATATACTATGTTAGAATATACATAGCCTATAATTTTTCCATTAAGTTGAAATTATCCATTTAAAACTTGTCAGCCTCCCCACTAAGAAAGGGCCATGTATAAGCCAGGTATGATGGCACACAACTGTAATCTAGAGGTTAAGGCAGGAGGATCACAGGTTTGAGGCCAGCATGGGAAACTTAGTGAGACTCTGTCTTAAAAAAGAAACCAAGGTCTGGGGTTGTAGTTCAGTAGTAGAGCGCTTGCCTGGCAAGTGTGAAGCACAGGGTTCAATTCTCAGCACCACATATAAATAAATAAAGATCTATTGACAATTTAAAAATTTTGTTTTTAAATTTTAAAAAATTAAAATTAAAAAAAAGAAACCAAAACACAAACAAACGAGAAAGACACAAACAAACAAGAAACTATGTCATTCACACTATCTCCACACTTTTTTTTTTTTTCTTTCTTTTTCTTTTTTTGTAGTACTGGGGATTGAACCCAGCACCTCATGCTTGCTAGGCAAGTGCCGTACCACCAAGCTACACCCCCAGCCTTAAACACTTTTATATTTTTATTTTTTTCCCCATTATAGCATAACCTTTTTTTCTTTTGGCAGTACTGTGTATTAAACTCAAGGCCTTACGCATTTTAGGCAAGGGCTTTAACAAGGAACTATACCCTCTTCTGCCAGAACAGATTTTTACTCCTGTTACTGGGGATTGAACCCTGGGTGCTCTACCACTGAACTATACCCTAGCTTGCTTTAGTTTTCTTTTTTTTTTTTTTTTTTTTTTTTTTTTTTTTTGGTACCGGGGATTGAACTCAGGGGCACTGGACCACTGGGCCACATCCCCAGCCCTTTTTTGTATTTTATTAGAGACAGGGTCTCACTGAGTTGCTAAGTTCCTCGCCATTGCTGAGGCTGGCTTTGAACTCGTGATCCTCCTGCCTCAGCCTCCCAAAGTGCTGGGATTACAGGCGTGCGCCACCGCGCCCGGCTTTTAGTTTTCATTTTGAGGCCGGGTCTCACTGAGTTGCCCAGGCTGACCTTCAATTTATGATCCTCCTTGTTCAGCCTCCCAGGTAGCTGAGATTACAGGTGTGTGCCACTGTGTCTGGCTCTAATGTAAACATTTTTTAGAGTTAAGGACTTTGAGCTCAGGAGAGTGAAATACTCAAAGTATTGTTTGCTAAGAGTGTTTGTTGTTGAGGAGCAATAGACAGAAGGGGCAGACCCTGGGCAGAGCTGTGATTGCAATGTGAAGTGCTTAGAGTTCCATCTAGAGGGAGAGGAAGGTAGTGCATTGGCAGTGGTGGGTCCTGCTTCCCACATTGCTGATTTAATTACCTGGAAGTGGGGGAAAGGGACTGGATTTCACCTCAGCAAGAGCTCAAAAGTATGGAGGTTCCCCGGGCACTTGAGTGAGGACAGAGACACTGCTATGGCCTGAACACATCCCAGATATAGTTTAACAAAAGTTCTGACTCATGCAGCATCAATTTAGGTACAATCCTCAACCCTTTTCCATCTGCCAATCATGCTGAGTTATTTTCCTGTATTCTCCCTTCAGTTTCCTCAAGTAAAATATGGATTATATAACCTGCCCGGGTATGACTGTGGGAATTCAATGAGAAAGCATTCCAAAGTACATTATAATCAGGACCTAGTAGGAACCTAAATGTTAGTTTGCTCCTTTATTTTTGTCCTAGGCATTGAACCCAGAGGTGCTTAACCACTGAGCCATATCCCCAGCCCTTTTTATTTCTTATGTTGAGACAGGGTCTCATTAGGTTGCTTAAGACCTCCCTAAATTTCTGAGGCTAGCTTTGAATTGGCAATCCTCAAGCCTTACAAGCCATTGGGATTACAAGCATGCACCACAACTCCCAGCTACTAGATTGCTCATTCTTTTTTCCCAAGATTATTTTTTTCTTGGTCCTGGGGATTGAACTCAGGGGCACTTGACCACTGGGCCACATCCCCAGCCCTTTTTTGTATTTTATTAGAGACAGGGTCTCAGTTGCTAAGTGCCTCACCATTGCTGAGGCTGGCTTTGAACTCCTGATCCTCCTGCCTCAGCCTCCCAAGTGCTGGGATTACAGGCGTGCACCTCCACGCCGGGCTTTTTCCCAAGAATATTAAGGAAAAGAAATGATAAGATGACATCCCAAAGAAGTAAGGCCAACTTTACAAAGGGATAATCAAAGTTAATGTGTGAGCAGGCACCTGCCTGTAGGCTCCACTACTCCAGAAGCTGAGGCAGGAGAGGATTCACTTGAGCCCAGGAGTTGAAGACCAGCCTGGGCAACACAGCAAGACCTTATAAAAAAACCAAAACAAACAAACAAAAAAGCTAATGTGAATAAACACAGTTCACGTCACATGCCTGAAAAAGAAGCTATAATTTTGGTACTTTTTTCCCCTAATAGAAAAGTTTTACCTTCAGTAAAATAATGAAACTGGGAATTATACCAATAATATTTTAAAATATACACATGTCTCAGCTACACTACACCATATATTGTAAGAATAATCTTCACAATATAATAAGTGGTGGCATTTATGTGTAAGAAAGAAGCACAAAAATAGTTTATAGAAGAAAATATCTCAAACAAAAATATCTAAAGCTGTTTCACAATATCAAGTTACCATATGCACTTTGTAAACATATATTCATTATCAACTCAAAACCAATTACCACTACAAGAAGATATAGTAAAATTTTTTTTCATTGTAAACATACCAACTTAAGTTGTTCTCAACTGACTTAAGACAATTTTAATAAGTCATAATTTGAAATTTGAATCCCATAATATAAAATGCTCCTACAAAGACATGAAATTGAAATTAATTCCAAATAGAAAATAACTAAGTTTTCCTTTTGCTCCTATTCTCTAGTAAATGTTTCTCTTGTTTAGCTTTTACAATGTCATCAAGAGATGCTGATTTGAAGTCAAATGGTGTTATTGCTACAAGAAGACTTTTTTCTTTGTCCTTTACACCTTGAACTTGTCTACTATAAAGAAAAGTCATATAGAGGTCAAGGGTGTGCCTCTTGCAACTTTTCAGTAGATAATAAAGATGTGGGATTGAAGCAAAAGCTGAAGTAAGTCTAGCAGCAAGGGCCTTTTGCTGTCTTTTCTGTAGATGTTGCTCTTCCACTCTTGTCCTTCAAATCTGCATGTTATCTTGTTCCAGGACCACTAACAAAGCCTTCTGCACATCGAACTTGTTCTTCAGAATTGCTTCAGTTAATCTCAAGTACCTCTCTTATGTGATCAAAGCATGAATAAAGACGAGCTTGATCAATTCCACTTGGCAGATGGTTCAAAAGGGAATTGGAAGCATCTTTCAAGTCTTCATGATCATACTCTTCGACAAGCTCAACAACTGAAGGCTTGTCACACTGTGAGTAAACAAAGCTGTTGATGGCGAAATAAAATAAATCATCCTCTACAGACTAACCATAGAGATCATCATCTTTAAAATCTTCATCATAGTTATAGCCCCAGACATTCTCCTGCCAGTCCATGGCCAAAGACAGGGCATTAGCCACAGCACCTTCCAAAACACCCCACTCAGATATTGACAAGGTACCAGCTGCAACCTGGACACCACTTATGTGCCATCTTGGCTTCCAGCAGGCTTCTGCATCTGGTTTTGGTACTCTTTGATATAGTCAAAATGCCAATCACTTCCAAGTTCATTTGGGGTCTTAAAATAATTCCAATCAAAATCCCAACCTAGCTCTGTGCAGTGTCTGTAACACCAGTAACTTGGTAGGCTGAGGCAGGAGGATTGCAAGTTCAAGGACAGCTTCAGCAACTTAGTGAATCCCTAAGCAACTTAGTGAGAACCTGTCTCAAAATAAAAAAGAAAAAGGACTGGGGATGTGGCTCAGTAGTTAAGTGCCCCTAGATTCAATCCCTAGTACAAAAACAAACAACAACAACAACAACAACAAAAAACCCACCTAATTTCTTGGAAATTGAACTTTAAACATCATCTGGAGGAATAAATAAGCAACAGAGTAAAAAACTTGACCAAAATAATAAAAGCATAAAGAAGAGAATTTCCACTATCAAATATTAACAGTTCTGGGGCTGGGGTTGTAGCTCAGTGGTAGATGGCTTGCCTAGCATGTGTGAGGCACTGGGTTCGATCCTCAGCACCACATAAAAATAAATAAATAAGTAAAGGTATTGTGTCCCTCTACAACTAAAATAAATAAACAAACATATATATATATTTAGTTGCTTTAGTTGTACACAATTCGTTTATTTGTACGTGGTGCTGAGGATTGAACCCAGGCTGCTCACGTGTTAGGCGAGCGCTCTCTACCGCTGAGCCACAACCCCAGCCCCTTAACTTTTTTTATATGTATATTTTTAAATATGTATTTTTTAGTTTTAGTTGGAAACAATACCTTTATTTTTTTTAATGTGGTGCTGAGGATCAAACCCAGGGCCTCGCATGTGCTGAGTGCTCTACCACTGAGCCACAACCCTAGCCCCACATATTAACTTTCCCCCGCTTCTCCCTTGCTCCCTCCCTTTCCCTCTCTTTCTTTTGACCATTCTAGTGTTCCTCTAATCCTCCTATGTACCCCCATCCAACAACACTGTGAACTAGCCTCCTTATATCAGAGAAAACATTCGGTATTTGGATTTTTTGAGATTGACTAATTTCACTTAGCATTATATTCTCCAACTTCATCCATTTGCCTGCAAATGCCATTATTTTATTCTCTTTTATTGCTGAGTAAAATTTGTATATATACCACATTTTCTTTATCCACTCATCTACTGAGGGACATCTAGGTTGATTCCACAACCTACCTATTGTGAATTGTGCTGCTATAAACATTGAAGTGGCTGTGTTATTGTAATATGCTGTTTTTAAGTCCTTTGGGAATAGACCCAGGAGTGGGATAGCTGGGTCATAGGGTGGTTCCATTCTCAGTTTTCCAAGAAATCTCCATACTGCTTTCCATAGTGGTTGCACCATTTTGCAGTCCCACCAGCAATGTATGAGTGTGCCTTTTTCCCCACATCCTCTCCAACATTTATTGTTGTTTGTGTTCTTTTTTTAAAAAATTATTTATTTGCTTTAGTTGTACACAATGCAATGCATTTATGTTTAAATGGTGCTGAGGATCGAACCCTGGCCGTGCACATGCTAGGCGAGCGCTCTACCGCTGAGCCACAACTCCAGCCCCTGTTTGTGTTCTTTTTTTTTTTTTTTTTTTTTTTTTTTTATGGTACCGGGGATTGAACTCAGGGGCACTCGACCACTCGACCACTGGGTCACATCCCCAGCCCTTTTTTGTATTTTATTTAGAGACAGGGTCTCACTGAGTTGCTAAGTGCCTCAGCAATGGCGAGGCTTTGAACTCGCGATCCTCCTGCCTCAGCCTCCCAAAGTGCTGGGATTACAGGCGTGCACCACCGCGCCCGGCCTGTTTGTGTTCTTGATAGCTGCCATTCTGACTGGAGTAAAATGAAATCTTAGAGTAGTTTTGATTCGCATTTCTCTAATTGCCAGCGATGTTGAGCATTTTTTCATGTATTTGTTGATTAATTGTATATCTTCTTCTGAGAAGTGTCTTTTAAATTCCTTAGCCCATTTATTGATTGGGTTATTTGTTTTTTTGGTGTTAAGTTTTTTGAGTTCTTTATATATTCTAAAAATTAGTGCTCTATCTGATGTGCACGTATTAAATATTTGTTCCCAATATTTGGCTCTCTATTCACCTCACTGATTGTTTCTTTTGCTGAGAAGAAGCTTTTTAGTTTAAATCTATCCCATTCATTAATTCTTGGTAATAATTCTTGTGCTACAGGATTCTTATTAAGGAACTTGGGGCCTAATCCGACATGTTGGAAATTGGAGCTTACTTTTTCTTCTATTGTCTCTGGTCTACCACATATTAACTTTAAAAAAATAAAAATTATTTTTAAAACCTGAAAAAAACAAATCCAGAGAAAGGAACTGGGTAGCTGGGAGATGAGAGAGTGTAGGAAAGAGAATTTACCCTATACCTCCTTAATAAGTATCTTTCAATTATTTTTTTTAATATTTATTTATTTAGTTGTACACAATGCCTTTATTTATTTTTACATGGTGCTGAGGATCGAACCTGTTCCACGCTCATGCTAGGCGAGCGCTTTACCACTGAGCCACAACCCCAGCCCCTTTCAATTATTTTTTAAGAATTTAACCTTTATTTTATTTATTTGTTTTTATGTGGTGCTGAGGATTGAACCCAGGGCCTCCCCCATCCTAGGTAAGCACTCTACCACTGAGCTACAACCCCAGCCCGTATCTTTCAAATTTTGAATGCATTATCTGTTCAAAAGAAATACAATCATATCATGAAATAATGTATAGATCAAAGAAGAAATCATAAATAATGTATTAAGAACTGTACGCTGTAGTCACAGGACACTTGGAGGGAAAATTACAGACTTACATATTTATATTAGAAAAATGCCTGAAAATTAATTAAATAAGAATTTTTTTAGAAGATGATAAATCCAAAGAAAGAATCAAAGATAAGAGCAGAAGTTGATGAAATAGAAAATAGGAGCCCAGTGATTGTAATCCCAGTGACTTGGGAGGCTGAGGCAAAAGGATGGCAAGTTTGAGGCCAGCCTGGGGAAAATTAGTGAGAACCTGGCCCCCCCACATACACCAAAAAAAAAAAAAAAAAAAAAAAAAAAGCCAGGATGTAGGTTCAATCCCAGTACTGGGGAAAGAAGAAAGAGAGAGAGAGAGAGAGGGAGAGAAGAAAGAAAAACCCTGCAATACAGCATATTAATAGCAGACTCTGAGGGGCTGGGGTTGTGGCTCAGTGGTAGCACACTTGCCTAGTATGCGTGAGGCACTGGGTTTGATCTCCAGCACCACATAAAAATAAAAATATTGTGTCCATCTACAACTAAAAAACATTTTTTCAGACTCTGAAGAACTTAAAAAGATATTCTAAAAGTACTGACCAAGAGGGGCTGGGGTTGTGGCTCAGCGGTAGAGCACTCGCCTAGCACATGCGCGACCCGGGTTCAATCCTCAGCACCATGTAAAAATAAAGGCATTGTGTACAATTAAAACAAATAAATATTAAAAAAAATACTGACCAAGAAAAAAAAAAAAAAAAAAAAAAGGTGTGTGTGTGTGGGGGGGAATCTCTACTGTGCCCTGCAAAATTGCATTTATTAGTGTCTCTATAATACAACTAAAGAGAGAATGAATTTAAATGAGTATACCATGCTTATTTAAAGAAGTATACCAAGTATACATTAAAAATCTGTGATATGACTCAATTACCTTATATATGACCATTTTCAAGCGTGTAATTAAGTGGTTTTTAGTATGTTCACAAGGCCGGATGGCCATCACCACTAATTTGTGAACATTTTCATAACTCCAAAAGAAACTTAGTAGTCCCTATTCTCTCCTTCCCCTAGCTCTTGACAATCACTAATATATTTTCCAGATCTATGGATTTGTCTATTCTAGGCATTTCATATAAATGGAATAATAGTAAGTGACCTCTTATGCTTGGCTTCTGTCACTTAGTATAATGTTTTCAAGGCTCATCCATGTTGTATCATGTATAACTTTTTTCCTTTTATGGCTAAATATTGTATGCATATATTACATTTTGTTAAGTGTTGATGGACACTAGGGTTCTTCCTTTTGACTATTGTGAATGATGCTGCTACCAATATTTGCATACAAGGATCTGTGTTTTTTTTTTTTTTTTTTGTGGTACCAGGGATTGAAATCAGGGGCACTCAACCACTGGGCCACATCCCCAGCCCTTTTTTGTATTTTATTAGAGACAGGGTCTCACTGAGTTACTAAGTGCCTCGCCATTGCTGAGGCTGGCTTTGAACTTGTGATCCTCCTGCCTCAGCCTCCCAAAGTGCTGGGATTACAGGCGTGCACCACCACGCCCGGCTTGTGTGTGTGTGTGTGTTTTTTTTTTTTTAATATTTATTTGTTTGCTTTAGTTGTACACGATGCGTTTATTTGTACATGGTGCTGAGGATCAAACCCGGGCCGCGCACGTGCTAGGCGAGCGCTCTACCGCTGAGCCACAACCCCAGCCCGGTTTTTTTTTTTTTTTTTTTTTTAAATATTTATTTGCTTTAGTTGTACACAATGCCTTTATTTGTATGTGGTGCTGAGGATCAAACCCGGGCCGCACACATGCTAGGCGAATACTCTACTGCTGAGCCACAACCCCAGCCCCTGTGTTGAGTTCTTGTTTTCAGTTTTTTTGGGTATATATCAGAAGTGGAATTCCAGGGTCCTATGATAATTCTGTAACTTTTTGAGGAACAAACCTCTTTCACAGTGACTGCCCATTTTAGTATGCAAGAATTTTAATTTCTCTACAGTCTTACCAGCTTTCCATGCACAACCTGCCCCCAGGGAAAATCCCACACCAGTTAGTACATTTGTTACATCAGTGAACCTTCCTCGTAATCATTACTGCCCAGTTTCAATTTACATTAGTGTTTAGTCTTCGTGGTGGACATTCTATTTGACAAATATATAATGACATTACTCACTGTTACAATATCATACAGAACTCTGCATGACAAAAAATATTCACGTTGAGCCGGGCGAGGTGGCACATGCCTGTAATCCCAGCACTTGGGATGTGGCCCAGAGGTCAAATGCCCCTGTGTTCAATCCCCAGTACCAAAAAAAAAAAAAAAAAAAAAAAAAATATATATATATATATATATATATATATATAGAGAGAGAGAGAGAGAGAGAGAGAGAGAGAGAGAGAGAGAGCACACGGTGGTGGTGCTCACCTATAATCCCAGTAGCTGGAGAGGCTGAGGCAGGAGGATGGCAAGTTCAAAGGCAGCCTCAGCAAAAGCAAGGCACTAAGCAACTCAGTGAGACCCTGTTTCTACATAAAATACAAAAAAAGTGCTGGGGATAGTGCTGGGGATGTGGCACAGAGCAGAGATAATGGTATGCCTGTAGTCCCAGCTACACTTGTGCCCAGGAATTGGGGCCAATATGAGCAACATAGTAAGACCCTACCATAAATAACAAGAAAAAAAAAAGTTACATAAAAAAATGGATGAAACATAGGGATCTAAAGAATGTTATGGTAAAGGGCAAATTTTGTTTTTTCCATGAAAGAAAAATCACATATACAAATTTCAGTTAAGTTCAAAGTGTTAATCTTTGGTGGTAGTACTAAAGGTAATTTTGTTATACAAACTTCTATCTTCTCAGTTTTCTATACTAAATATGCATTATTTATGTTCAGAAAATAAACATTTTTAAAAAGCAAAGCACAAAAACTGTAGAAAAGAATATTTTATTGAGACAGTTTCTCAATTAACAATGGAGCAAAGTACGATTTGATTCAAACCTGTCCAACCAGCCTCAACTGCTAATGAAATAACTCAAACATACAGAAGAGGAAGGAATGGTGGTGGGGATGAGACCCTTAGGCCCCTCTCTGCCAATGTGGCAAAAAAAAAAAAAAAAAAAAGGGTGGAAAGGAAAAATGAGAGACAAAACAACTGACACCACCAGGTTTGCCCTTGTCCTGGAGCTGGAGCGGTAGCCCTAGCTCCTGCTACAGACACAATACTGGAGGACAGGTTCCCTAGGCCTCAGCATAGTGGGGAAAGGACCCCCATCCTAGCAGAGCAACATGCACAAGACAGGCTAGTCCTGATCTTCCTTTACCCACAAAGCCCTCTCAAAAACTGAGGTGGCATTTTTACATTCACACCATGGTCTCTCCGTCCCCCAGGGTCTTGGGATAGGGGCTCACAGTAGAAAGCACATTTTGGTCAGCCCAGAGGGGCAGGGGTAGAGGGAAGGCTCTGTCTGGAAGAGGCAGAACAGCAGGAGATATGGGGGCAGGTAGTCATAAGAACCCAGGGTTCCAGGCTATTGGGAAGATAAAGATTTTGAGTGCCTGCAGGATGTTGGTATCTGTGCCAGCTACTCTACATGGCTTTCCTGGGCTCAACAGCCCACAGGTGGGGGCATCAGCACTTTCATACATCTCATTCCCTGGAGAGCAGCTGATTTCCTTCTTACCCGCTCCCTGCCAACTCTGGCCACTAGGGCTGCACATGCTGGTGGTAATACTTCAGATTTACTCCAGCCAGTTCAGATGGAAGGCTTTGGGCAAGGGGCAGGGAACCACCCAACTTGCACCATGAAGCCAAGGAAAAGAATTAAAAAAGGAGCCTGATGGGACCTGGGGGGTGGGGTGGGGTTATGGAAAGAGAAGACCTTGGAAGAAGAAAAGAGCATAGATAGGCACTTGGAAACCAAACCTGGTGACCAAGGCTCTGTAGACACTGGCCCAAATGGGACATTGATTTCATGGTAAAAGAAGGAAGGAAGGATGCCCAGAGAAGATGCTCTCCAGTTTCCCAGGACATCCTTCCCACTATCATATCTTCATAAACCACTTCTGGCTGTTCTCTCACCTACCCACAGGCAAATAATTAAGACATAATAGTGATTTTCCCCAAATGCAGGGCCAAATGGGTAGGAAACTGGGGGTAGGGAGGGGATCAGAATAAGTTCAGGTTTTAACCACAGAGCTACGCCAGAAGTAACTGGTGAGTGGCCCATCCTGCCCTTTCTCCACATTCCCATCCCAGGTGAGAGAGAAGGAATTTGAGCCCCTGAGGGCAGGACCAGCCCCTCCCCCCACCCCAATGTATAATAAATAGAGGTGGTAGGAAAAGGGGCTGGAGACAGTGGGGAGACTGAAAGTGGGGGTTATAGCTCATCATTCTCCAAAGGCCTCTTCTGTCTTGCTGGCTGCTCCTGTTCAGAGTCTGTTGGGAGTTGGGGAAAGCATGGCAGGTGAAGAGAGGTAAGTGGGCCCTAATTCTTTGCAGGTATTTTCCCTCCAAGCCCACCAGGTTGCCCAGCATACCCCAGGTTCCACCCTTACCTACTCCAGGACCTCCTAACTCCAGAGGCTCTGGGTCTTCTGGTTCAGATCCTATGTTTTGGAAGGAATGGATTAGTTTTGGAAGGAAAGGAGGGAGAAGCTAATGGAGAGGTTACAACTTCTGTAAAGAGCCAGTTAGACCGGGTGTGGCGGTGCATGCCTGTAATCCCTGTGGCTTGGGAGGCTGAAGCAGGAGGATCCCAAATTCAAAGCCAGCCTCAGCAATTTAGCAAGGCCCTAAGCAACTTAGACCCTGACTCTAAAATAATATAAAAAGGGCTGGGGATGTGGCTCAGTGGGTAAGTGTCCCTGGGTTCAAGCCCTAGTACCAAATAAAAAACCAGTTAGTGAATATTTTAAGAATGTGTGGGCCACATTTGGTCTCTATGCCTTTTTTTTTTTTTTTAAACTATACTTGAAGTATAAGTTTGTTGGGATGAACCAAACTACTATGTATAACTATAAAGCTCTAATAAAAAAAAATTTAAAATACTTCAAAAGAGTAAAGGCTAGGCTGGGGTTGTAGTTCAGTGGTAGAGTGCTTGCCTAGCATTTGTGAGACACTGGGTTTGATTCTCAGCACCGCGTATAAATAAATAAATAAATAAGATAAAGGTCCATTAACCAAAAAAAAAAAAAAAGAGTAAAGGCCATCCACAATTCATAGGCTATCCAGAAACAGGCTGTGCCTTCCATTTTGCCTAATTTTGCTAATGCAGCATTCCCATTCCCAACCATGGTTTTTCCAACTCACGAGTCTCTACTTTCTCAGGTTCTGAAATGGGCTTTGCATCCTCAGTGTGGCCTGGAGGGAAACCAGGAGTAAGATGTAGGGAAAGGAGGCCTTCCTTTTCCCTGCCTACCAGAACCTGGAGCCAGGTACCCTGCCCTCACCTGCTGGTGGAATGACCTTCTCCCCCCTGGTCACTGGCACTGGCATTGAGGGGAGGCTCTGTTCGGGTGCCATTCTTGTCCCGGGGCCGGGGCCGAGGTTTTGCAAACTTGGCTTTATTGAGCAGATACTGCACCTCGCGGTCCAGGGCCATCATCTTGGCCTCGATGTCTTTTGAGAGCAACACAGGCTTCTCTGTGGCAGGAAGCTTGGCTTGCTCAGCCATAGTTGCATTCTTCCAGGCCTGTGGGTGAGGCCAGAATAGGCTCAGAGCCAGACACGGAGAGAGCAGGTGTCTCTGTCCCAGATGAAATCAAAGCCCTGCCCAGCCTCAGACTCTCCCCGCAGACTGCAAGTCACTCTGCCACCTGTGGCCGCCAGCCCCACAGCACCAGCTAAGTGTCCAGTTATGTATTCACCCAGTGATTACCCAGGTCTCATTAATGACTTTTTCTAAAGTTGTCATCTCCACCTCAGTAAAGATCTGGTCCATTTCTGGGATGAGCCGGGCGCCCCTGAAGCCAGAGAAGAGAAAATGAACCCTGGGGCAGAAGGTTTTCCATGGGGAATATAAAATGGATGGGAATAAGCTATGGCCTTGGCAGGACTAAAGAGTCAAGAAAGGGCACTGGCCACTCACTTGAGAAACATGCTGGAATGGTTGAGGAGATTGTCAAGGGCAGACAGCCGTTCAGGCCACTTCTTGCGTTCTTCCACTCGGAAAAATAGCCCTTGGCACAACTTCCTCAGTTCAGCCAGCTTCTCCTTCAACATCTGAGGGACATGGGGTGGGCAGAGGGGATGACGGGAGAGTCCTAGAGTTAGCCCTGGGTCCTTGTTTTAGTTGGTGCTGGGGACTTAACCCAAGGACTCATGCATGTGGGGCAGGCACACTATCACCGGGCCCCACTTATTTTGAGAGTCTAGCTCTATTTGTCTAGGCTGACCCCAAACTCCTGGGCTCAAATGACCTCCGGCCTCAGCCTCCCAAGTAGCTGGGACTTCAGGTGTGCACCACTGTGCCCAGCCTACATCCTTGCTTATGGCCTTGCACCCCAGCTCTTCTCACTCTCTCTGACCCTGAGAGAGGAAGTTGAGAGCTTTCAGCCTGCCCACCACTTTGTGGGAGGCCCCTCACCACAGTGGTGGCCCCAAAGCCCTCATCCTCCAGCCAGGTAGACGTAGCACTGAGTTTCCCAGAGATCTCCTCACGCTGTTCCTCAGTGGACACTTCCTGGTATTCAGGCTGGTACAGCTTATCCTAGCAAGGGACACAAATGCATGCAGTGAGTCAAGGGCAAGGCTCAGAGCCAGGTGCCTTCAATCCAAGTCCCAGGGGGAAGGGGACGC
Organism: Tamias sibiricus; assembly: GCA_025594165.1. Lineage (NCBI taxonomy): Eukaryota > Metazoa > Chordata > Mammalia > Rodentia > Sciuridae > Tamias > Tamias sibiricus. Next base: position 112,719,582 of record CM046657.1, read on the forward strand.
TGCTCCAGCCTGCCAACCTGGGTCTCAAAGATGAAAGCTTCCAAGCTGTTGGCAGCTTTCTCTCGTTCTTGCTTCTGTAGGTCTCGGAGGGTCAAGTCCTCAAGTCTATGGAACAAAGAAGCAGGGATGAGGGAGAGGTAGGTTAGAACTTGGACCCCTCCCAGTATAAACCATTCCACATCGTGCCTAACTCACACATGTGCACACAGTCTTTACTTACTTCTGCACTGAACGAGCTAGCTCATCCTCAGGCAAGTCAGGCAGGTCCAAAACTACCAGCTCGACCCCAATCTCCTCTACCATCTTCTGCTTTCGGGCAGGCTTTTGCTTCTTCTCCTCCTCAGGGGCTGGAGGGCCACCCTCAGGTCCTGCCTCCCCCTTCTCACTGGGTTTCTGGGTGGGAAGAGTTGGGGACATCAGAAAAGGCCTCTGCCTTCTCCACCAGGTAATAAAGAGGCATCCATCCATCTATTCCCTTTGCTCCTGTGTCCACTGGCCTTCCCCCAACCTGCAGCTCACCTGGGCATCAGACTTGTCCCCATTTTCTTTTTCAGGAGGCTTTTCTCCCTCAGGGATGTCCTCTTTAGGCTCAGGGGCTGGGGTCTGAGAGGTATCCTCCACTGGGGCCTCAGCTTCTTCCTTGAGCTCCGTCTGCTCCCCAGGCTCATCCTTGCTCCCCTCAGCAGGGCTCTCCTCTTCCTCCTGGGAAATAATGACAGGCACCTCACATTATAATCACTAGACAAGTCTGTAGGCCAGGCCTGGCCTCACTCACACCAGCTCCTCTGCTCTAAAGGGGATCACCACTCAGGACACTGCTTGGGGGTAGACACATGACAACCACAGGGACAGAGTTGGGACTCTCTTGTCTACAGCAGTCTAGCTGGACAAAGGGAGAGCATCTGGGCATGAGAAAAATGAGCTTTGGGTTCTGGTACAGAGAATGGCTCCCAGTACAGAATAAGAGGAGGAAATGGTAAACCTGGCACAAGCTAAGGGGGAAGATAAGGTCCTCTGAATCCCAGGCAGCTGGCATTTCCACCTGATTCCCTGCCTCTGCTGCTGCTACCTGTCTCCACACTGCTCTCCAAGCTCCCCTTGGCTCCATCCTGAGCTTACCTGGACAGCATCGGTCCCATTTTCTTTGATGTCTGGTGTGGTACTACCTCCAAACAGGCTGGAAATGGTGTTTCCAAGTTCTAGGGGAAAGGAAGCCCAAAAGATCAAGAGAACCACACAGTGACTCGACCCCTGAGCTAAGGACAATGCCCTGCCCGCCTCCCAAGCTACACACAAGTACATTCCCATTTGTGCATGCACACACACACATATGCACAAGCTCATTCTTTTTTTTTTTTTTTTAATTAAATATTTATTTATTTGCTTTAGTTGTACACAATATGTGGTGCTGAGAGGATCGAACCTGGGCCACGCACATGCTAGGCAAGTGCTCTACCACTGAACCACAACCCCAACCCCTACACAAGCTCATTCTTACTGGTAAGAGTAGATTCCTCCTCTGGGCTCTCCTCCACCAGGGTCTCAAATACAGACTCCACCTGAAGACAAGGGTTCAAAATAAACACACTTACCAACCTGTATTTCTCCATAAACACCCCGCCATGGTGAGTGCCTGCTTATGCATGCTTTGGGCCTGGTAGCTGTGCTGATCTCTCACCTACCTTTTCTAAGGACTCCTAGGTAGTTACCCTAGCCCCTTTGATTAGGAGCCCTCCAAGGACAAGATCATAGCTCTTTTCCCCCTCAGAGCCTTCCATGTCTCCATGGGTTATCATTTCCCAAAGTTATGTGCTAGAAGATATTAGGCCCAGAACTGTTCTTCAAAAATAGGTTTCTCAGGCCAGGGGTGTAGCTCAGCAGCAGAGTCCTTACCCAGCATGTGCAAGGCTGTGGGTTGGATCCCTATCATCACCAAAAAAAAAAAAAGTTCCTACCCATTCTATCTCTAAGCAAGTTACAAAGTCCATAAGCATGTATAGGCCATGCAAAGGGCCACACTAAAGGGCCTCAGAGGTTTGCTAACCCTGAAGAAGTTAGTTCTTATCTACAGCCAAGATTTATCGAATTCCAAAACCCTTTTCCTGTTTATCCTATGGAACCCACTTTTGGAAAGGCTGGCAGGCCAGGCCCCTGCCCTGCACACAGGGTCTCCTTTTGCTCTCACCCTGTCTAGACTGAGCACACCACTCTCATCCAGGTTGAAGTGTGCCTTGATGCCCTTGGACTCGTAGTCAGGATACTTTTTGAAGCTCTCACCCACACCTTTTAGCTTCACTGTGGTCAGATTATGGGAGCCAAATACCCTGGTTGAGAGGGGGAAAAAAAGAGTTTGAGGAAACCCACCCATCCTATATCCAATACCAGTTTATATAGCCTTAGGGTCCAAGAGGTCAGGGGCACTACCCTAGGAAGCACTCAGAGGACAGAAGCACTACTAGGAGAGGCTGCTCACAACCTCACTTTAAACCAACTACCTGCTTCCCAATTCAGCCCTGCAGGCCCCACATCTTCCTCCCCCAAATCCTTAGGTCATCTGGCAGCCACACCACCCTTCCCTGGAACTCCCATCCTGCACCACCGCCCCTCACCGAAGATCCTCAGGCCCCAGGAAGCCCAGGTCACCGTAGTTAATGTGGAAGTTGAAATCATGGCTGTAGCGGTTAAAGGTGATGACTTTGCGTTGAGGGTAGGGCCCCATGCGAGAGAAGAGCACACGCTTATTGTGCTTCAGGCTGCGAACGCCAGGCTCATCTTCAACCTCCCTTGTGAACTCCACCTACACAGCAGGCAGAGAAGGTACACTGGAAAACGAGAGCAGATTCTGGGGTAGGGATGGAGGGGGTCTCTCAGCAGAAAGACAATGGGACAGGCTGGTGTGGGCAGGTGAGATGGCACTTGGAGAGGCAAAGGGAACTCATCTCCTAATCAGAGAGATTCACTCACCAGGATGGGGTAGACCACTGCATCTCGGACAACGAATGGCTTCACCTTGAAGGCTTTGCTCAGTGCGGCTGCCTGGTACACAGCCCCCATGGCAGCTGCTTCATCTGCATTGATGTTCTTGCCTAGCTCCTCCCTATAAGAGTCCCCAGCTTCAGTGCCATCCACCCAGGAGCCAGGATCTCCTCGCCTCAGCCCTCCAGTGCCTAGCCCTGCAGCAATGCCCTGTCCCCACACTCACTTGCCCACAGCCTTCAGCAGCACCTCCTGAACCTTGGGGACCCGAGTGGCCCCACCCACTAGGATCACCTGTTCAATTTCATCCTGCAGTAGGGAAAGAGGAGGAAGTGTGGCTATAAGCAGTTAATACTCTTCTCCAACACTGATCCTTCCCTTTGACATCCACCTGTCCTGCCCTGCCCTGCCGCCCACTACACCCTTACCAAGCTCATTTCAGCACTCTGTAGGGCCTGCTGGACAGGCCCAGGCACCCGCTCAAACAAGTCTGCACACAGCTCCTCAAATTCCGCTCGGGTCACTTTTGCCTTGAAGTCCACATCGTCCATCAGGCCCTCAATCTAGGGGAGATGAGGCGTGTCAGAGGGTTCTTGCCTAGATCCTGCTCTCTGGGTGAGCAGGGTAGAATCCACAGGAATAGGACTTTGGGAGAATTGCAGGGCCCTCCATTCTCTGGGCAGAAAAATAATTTGGCCTCAAACAGCCCCAAGTGGGCACCTGGGCCATGTGGTCAGCATTGGCACTCAGGACAGTTTTGAGTCGATTGGCCTCCCGCAGCAATTTGGCCATGGCACGTGGGTTCTCCCGCACATCCTTGGCTCTCTGGCCTTTGCGCTGTTCATTAAAGAGCCCAGCCAGGTGCTCACGTAACCGGAGCTCCATCTCCAGGCCCCCCAGGGTACGGTCAAACCTATTGAGGAAAGAGAGCAGAGAAATCTGAGGAACACAATGCCTCTTCATTGGCTCAGGATCCTGAATCTCATCCCCAGCTGGTACCCTGTTCTTGTTTCAGGGACCCTATTCAACTCCAGTGCCCCAAGTGTGGACACATACACTATCCTCAAATCTTTACAGCACACTTGACACCTTAGAGTGGCAGTTCATCCACCAACTCATTCAATAGCATTCACTGAGCATCAACCATGTACTTGTTTCTGGAAATACAAATGTGAAGGGAGGAACTGGGGGAGAAACATGGTCCCTGCTGTCAAGAAGTTTTTAATCTAGTAGTTGAATGGCTCTGCTAATGTGAAATCATGATTACTCATGTTTTTTTTTTTTTTTTTTGTGGTACCAGGGATTGAACTTAGGGGCACTCAACCACTGGGCCACATCCCCAGCCCTTTTTTGTATTTTATTTAGAGACAGGGTCTCACTGAGTTGCTAAGTGCCGGCTTTGAACTCGCGATCCTCCTGCCTCAGTCTCCCAAAGTTCTGGATTACAGGCGTGCGCCACCGTGCCCGGCTACTCATGTGTTATAAAGGAAAAGCAGATGAGGCTAGTAGAACATGAATGAGGAGATCTGTGCTATTCCAGGATGTTAAGCTGTCTTAAAAAATTGATGCTTGAGCCGGGCGTGGTGGTGCACGCCTGTAATCCTAGCACTTTGGGAGGCTGAGGCAGGAGGATCGCCAGTTCAAAGCCAACCTCAGCAATGGCGAGGCACTTAGCAACTCAGGGAGACCCTGTCTCTAATAAAAACACAAAAAAGGGCTGGGGATGTGGCCCAGTGGTCGAGTGCCCCTGAGTTCAATCCCTGGTACCAAAAAAAAAAAAAAAAAAAAAAAAAATTGATGCTTGAACTGAAACCTGAAGGATGAGCTAGATTTAACTAGGAGAAGAGAGGAAAGAATATTCTAAACAGAGGGAACAGTCTAAACCACAGCATAAAGAAGGAAGAATATGACAAACTCCAAAGAAGGGCAAGTATGCCAAGCATCAAAGAGTAAGAAGGCTTGGCTACCTGATGGAGGCAGGTGATACAGGCACAGGGGAATTTTTAAAGAAATGGGTTACAATCAAATCAGTATTTTGTTTTAGCAGTGCTGGGGATCAAGCCCAGGGCCTCAAGCATGCTAGGCAAATACTCTACCATTAATCTGAAGGGTTTTTTTTTGTTTGTTTGTTTGTTTTGGTTATGGGTATTGAACCCAAGGGGCACTAACAACTGAGCCACATCCCCAGCCCTTTATATGTTGAGATAGGGTCTTGCTAAGTTGCTTAAGAGTCTCACTACATTGCTAAGACTGGCTTTAAACTTGTGATTCTCCTGACTCAGCCTCTCAAGACAGTGGGATCACAGGTGTGCACTACTGCATCCAGATAGATCTGTTTTAAAGGAGAATATGGCTACAACATAAAGAACTGAAGAGGGCTGTCATGAGAAGCCAGGAGATTTCTTTTTTCTTTTTTTTTTGCACTGGTAGGGGCCTTCTATCACTGAGCTATACCACATCCCCCTCCTTCTTTGAATTTTGAGACAGGATTTCACTAAGTTGTTCAGGATAGGCTTGAACTTGAGAGCTTCCTGCCTCAGCCTCCTGATTTGCTGGGATTAGAAATGCCCAGCCAGGGCAATTTTTTTTTTTTTTTTAATTATGTAGGTAAGAAGTCACAGTAGCTTGGTCTGGGGTAGTAGTAGTAAAGACTTGCAGAAAAAAGATGGGTTCAAGAAACACAATGAAAGCCGGGCGCGGTGGCGCACGCCTGTAATCCCAGCACTTTGGGAGGCTGAGGCAGGAGGATCGCGAGTTCAAAGCCAGCCTCAGCAATGGCGAGGCACTTAACAACTCAGTGAGACCCTGTCTCTAATAAAATACAAAAAAAGGGCTGGGGATGTGGCCCAGAGGTCGAGTGCCCCTGAGTTCAATCCCCGGTACCACAAAAAAAAAAAAAAAAAAAAGAAACACAATGAGGCTGGGGTTATACCTCAGTGGTAGAGCACTTGCCTTGCGCATGTGAAGCACTGGGTTCGATCCTCAGCACTACACATAAATAAATAAATTAAATAAAGATACTGTGTCTGTGTTTAAAAAAAAAAGAAAAGAAATAAAAGCAACACAATGAGCTGGGTGCTGCATAATTCCCAGTCAATCAGGTGGCTGAGGCAGGAGAAGGATCCCAAGTTCAAGGCCATTCCCAGCAACTTAGGCCTAAACAACTTAGAGAGACTGCCTCAAAATAAATAAAGGGTTGGGGATGTGGCTCACAGGCTAAGTACTAAGTACCCCTGGGTTCAATCCCCAGTACCAAAAAAAAAAAAAGATTGAATTTGACACTCTGCATATGGCCTGAAGCCTCATGGATTTTAAGTCCAGAAATATCCTTGCCCTTCAGTATTCCCCAAATTGTCCTCTTTACCTCTTTGGGACAGCTCCCCTACCATGACTGATTCTTTACCTAGGAGAGGATTCCTGACCTGAGGGTCTTAACTTCTCCCAGCTCTCACTTACCCCACTCCACGGATCTGTAGCTGTGGTTGCATCCCGGCTTCCTTGGTCTTCACAGTCTGGTAGGTCACAATGGTACACACAGTGCTGCCCGAGCCCATGTCATAGAACATGATATTCTATGGAGACATCAAGGAAACTGTCAAAAGAACTTTATCAAATGCCAGGTAGCATGCTTGCCCATCTGCCTGCATCCAAGAAGCTGCCCAACTCTCAAAATAAACCCTGAGCCGGGCGCAGTGGCGCACGCCTGTAATCCCAGCACTTTGGGAGGCTGAGGCAGGAGGATCGCGAGTTCAAAGCCAGCCTCAGCAATGGTGAGGCACTTAGCAACTCAGTGAGACCCTGTCTCCAAATAAAATACAAAAAAGGGCTGGGGATATGGCCCAGTGGGTGAGTGCCCCCGAGTTCAATCCCTGGTACCACCAAAAAAAAAAAAAAAAAAAAAAAAAAAAAAAACCTGAATTGTTTCAATGGGGGCTGAGAGGAGGCTGCTGTATGGGCCAACCATGCAAACAAGATGCAAAATGGCCAAGTGGCTTGCATCCTCAGACTCAGCTATCTTGCATGTCTGGTCAAGAGGCCTCTCTGGCTCACCTGCGCAGTGGCATTGATATCCTTCCTACGGAAGACACCATAGCTGAGGGCAGTGGCGGTATTGTCATTGATGAGCTGCAGTACTTTAAGGCCAGCCATTCGGGCAGCTTGCAGCACAGCTCGACGCTCAGCCTGGTTGAAGAAGGCTGGCACAGTGATGACGGCATCCTTGATGGGCTGCTCTACAGAAGACGACAGAACAGGGTCCCACCTGCTCCATACCTTAGATAAGGTGTGACATTTTGTGCCAGATAATTCTCTGATGTTGGGGGCTAGTCTCTGCTTTGTAGGCAGGACATATAACAACATCCCTGGCTTCTACCCACTAGAGGCCATTGTACCATATCCCTAGACAACCAAATGTCTTCAGACACTGCCTGATGTTCCCTGGGAGGCAAAAGTGGCCCCATTTGAGAATCAAGGTTTTAGATCCCAGGGAGCCTGGCTCCTGCTGTCTCCACCTTGACACTCACCTGCAAAATCTTCAGCCAGGGAACGGGAGTAATTGAGAACCATGCCTAGAACCTCCTCGGGTGAGAACTGCAGCTGCCTGAGAGAAGGAGGGATAGTTGGAGGCAAGGAGAGTCAAATATTAAGGCAGGACAATCATGAATGCATACCATTAAGGAGCCCAGTAGGGCTGCTGAGCCTGCTTTTCGCAATAGAACACTCACGGGCTGATCTGGAAGTACACAGTCTGCCTTTGTGGGTCAAAGCTTAGTTCATGCTCTGGAAAACGGGTCCGATACAGGGTCACATGGGGGTTATCTGCCTGTTTCCCTAGAAGGTGCTGAAAGTAACGTAAGGTAGCCTTTGGGTTCTTGATGGCCTGAGAGGAGGTAAAGAAGGAGCAGAGTGTTAGGTGCCCAGGCTGAGCATGGTTGCCTTACATCACAGAGATCAATAAGGGAACATTTGAATCCACCACTCTTTGAAGGGGGCTGCTGACTCACCATGCCTGCTGCAGTGTCTCCAAAGAATCTTTCGTTTTCTTTTAGGGTCACAGTTACTGGGGTTTTCCTCCGAGATTCCCTGAGGAAAAGAAACATCAGGACCAGGTACCTGATGCAGGGTAGGAACCCAGGAGTCTCACTACTCCACACTCATTCACTTACTCAGACACTAAAGTCTGTTGTGAGCACTATGAGGAACACACACCCCCTTGAAGCCCAGACTCCTTCATTGCCCACCCTTAACATTGGGGCTACCCTCACTTGTTCAAGACAATCTCCATGGGCACTCCAGGTTTGACGATGGCCACCTTCATGGATTCACTGCCCAGGTCCACAGACATCACTGCCAGCGTGTCTGATGGGAAAAACAGTTTGTCAATTAGCCCTGTTACTCCCACCTTCCTTTGGGCCTTCTAATAAAAGCATTCCAGGGCTGGGATTGTGGCTCAGCGGTAGAGCGCTCGCCTAGCACTATGCGCGGCCCGGGTTCGATCCTCAGCACCACGTAAAAATAAACACATTGTGTACAACTAAAGCAAATAAATAAATTTTTTTTAAAAAAAGACTGTAAGAGGTGTGAAAGTTAAAAAAAAAAAAAAAAAAAAAGCATTCCACATTCCAGGGAGAAAGATAGGGGAAAAAAAAAAAAAAAAAAAAACCAACAACAACAAAGAACAAAGCCTGGGTCCAATAGCTGTAGAAATTTCTGACCAGGCGCCTCATGCCCCTTGCACCATTTTTTCTGTTGATCCCTCTACAGTGTACATACCACTCAGCGCCAATAGGTCTGCCAAGAGGACAGCCATCAAGACCCAACAGGCTAGCCTCCTTGGCCTCTGCCTTCTGACTGTGGCTGCCATTATGCCCCTGGGGGAGGAGGAAAAAACACTTGAAATTGAATGCCCTGAGCAGAACTGACACCCAGAACAGTCTACAATTCCTTCCCATTTGATGAATTCCAACTGTTCTAATCATCTCACAAGTGTCCACTGAAAAGCCCAAAGAGCATGGATTTTGGCTGCACCACATCTCTAAACAGAGAAAGTAATAGGGCAAGAGGAAGGAGACAAGGGCCTTAGGTCCACTGCACTACCAGTAACTGGCCGTGGCTGCTGTCAGGATCCCGGGGTGGGGCCAGGGATCCTTGGGCCTGGCTCAACTACCTCCTCACACCTGGAGCTCCTCGGTGGCGGGGAAAGCCAGGCTGGGCCAGGACAGGAACTGAGAGGTGATGACGTTGGTGGTGGTTAAGATAGAAAGGCCTGTCTCCAGCAAAGCATCCCAGCGGGTTGTCCCATCCGCTCCCCTTCCCCGCTGCCCACACAGACGCTGTGCCGGGAGCGGTAAGGTTACTTAGTCGGTGGATATCGAGTACCTGTGTTCACCTAAGTCTCACCTGACGAAGGCGGCCGCTCTTACTCCCGGAAACGCATCCCGGCCCACCCCTAGCGCGTGGGGGCGACCCACGGCCCGAACCGCTGGGCCCAAGGCACCGGCTTCCCTGCGGCCCTCACTCCCGCTACCGACCCGCCCCCGGAGACAGCACACACTGCCTCCCCTAAGAGCGGTGGCCAGGCACCGTCGCCATCCCCACTCCAGCTACCTCTGGCCTCCGCTCGAGTGGCCCCGACTCCGGGACAAACGCAGCGCGGACGTACCCACGCGGCCGGCTGCGCGCCCCCAGCCCGCGCCCTTCACAACTCCCCTCGGTTTGCAAACTGTTACAGTAGCTACCAACCTCTCCGCGGCGTCTCGCGCACCAGCCGGCCCCGGACGCGGCGCGCGCTCATTGGCGCCGCCGCCTCCAGGCCCCGCCCCCACCGCCCCGACGCGCGCCTCCATTGGGCCACGTCCTGGACCCGCCCCCGTCTCCGTCTCCTGCACTGCCCCGGAGGCGGCGGAGAGGCCGGTCCGCCAGTCTGGGCGAAACCGCCGGCGTCTGCCGCTGATTGGACCACGTCACGGGCCGGCGCGTTTCGCTCCCTCCTCCCCAACACCGGCGCTGGGCCGCCCGCGGGACTTCTTCAGGCCTCGGAACTGGATGAACCCCTGCGGAGACCCTGAAGTGACCTGAGCCTGTAGTGAATGGGGCGCACGGTTCTGGCGGCACTCGGACCTCTTTTTCTGGTCAACTGGGGAATCCCGACCGAGCAGTGGGAATGCCTGGCCTCCCCTCCGCAGCCACGCGGAAGAGGCGCTGGCTTGTGAGTTGGTACTGAACTGCCCTAGGCTTTGGCTAAACATCAGAGAATGGCTGCGCTTCAGGATTAGTCATCCCAATCCTCCTCTGCTTCACTGAGGAAACTTAAGCCACAAAAAAGGATGTTCACTGATGGATCGGAGATAAGCAATGTATTAATAACAGAGCTTGGCCTGGACTTTGAGCTCCATTTGTATGAGAATGAATATTCCAAACTGTAAAGCGCTACACACAAAAGACACTTTTATCTGAGGCTATGATTGGTTGAGCATATGTGCACTACCTTCTGTGTATTTCTTTTTTTCCCTTTTTTTTTTTTTTAATATTTACTTATTTGTTTTAGTTGTACACAATGCCTTTATTCTTTACGTGGTGCTGAGGATCGAGCCTGGGCCGCGCACGTGCTAGGCTAGCGCTCTACCGCTGAGCCACAATCCCAGCCCCATCTGTGTATTTCTTTTCCATTAAATCTTGTACGCTTTCCCTTCTCTTTAACTCGTCATAGAATTAAAACACTCTCCTCTGCTATTTGGCACTTCTCACTCTCTTGCTGTTTTAAAACCCAGTGGAAATGCACAGTTCTTGAAGAGGGCATTTCTCTTAAATGTGGATGGAAATCAACTGCCTGTGCCTCTCCCCCTCAGTTGATGCCTGGCCTCGCTTTACAGAAGACACACACTCTCGCCCCGCCCCTCTCTTTTAAATATATTTTTTAGTTGTTGATGGACCTTTATTTTATTTATTTGTGTGTGGTACTGAGAATCGAACCCAGTGCCTCACACACGCTAGGCAAGCGCTCTACCACTGAGCCACAACCCCATTCCCAGAAGACTCTCTTGAAAGGCATGGCTGTCACTTCCAGGACTTTGTCAAGCCTGAGCTTGTTTAAGGAACTCATCTATTCCTTTCTCTTCCTTTTAAATGATGCTTAGGTGGGAAAAGAGTGATCAGATGTCTATACTTAGGAGACATACTGGCAGTACCACAGAGAGTTCTGTTGTGTTTCCTTTTAAGACAGTTCAGTGTTAAGGTAGTAGAGAAATTGGTAGAAATAAAGAGAAGTTTGCCTAAAATCTTAGTACAATTTAATTACATAAACTACACACAAGTGTTATCTTGAAAAAAAGTCATTTTAGATAACGCTAAGTCTGCTCCATACCACAATCTCCCACTCTGTCCTTTGGAGGTAACTGCCATCAACTGTGGTACTTAATCTTCTAGGCCTTTTCCTCTGAATTTGGGGTTGGGGATGTAGGTAAGTGGCAGAGTGCAAACCTAGCACACGCCCAGGTCTAGGGATTGAGCCTAAGCATCAGAAGAGAGAAAAACCTGAATTATGTAGCTTTTTATCTTTATTAAACAATAAAATGTTATACAATTATATAGCTTGAAAAAAAAATTTTTTAATTAATAATGTCATGGAGTGACTTCCATGTCTGTGTGTGATTCACTCTCATTGTTTTTACTGTGGAACATTCCATAGCATGGGGTTTGTTTATGATGATGGACATATAAGTTGTCAGTTCAATTCCACAGAGAAAGATTGTTTCTCAATAGTTTACTCTTGGCCAACTATCTGGTATATTCTTTCCATTGATTTCTAACAGTATGCATTTTAACATTTCTTGGGCCTCTGATATTCAATCACTGTGCAAGGTGCATGTAGATGGGTATGAGCTTGTCCTTGTCCTCAGAGAAGTCACACATCTGCCAGGAAACAAACATGTTCATAGATTAATGCACTTATTAAAAACCTGTTGGATGACTGCACATTGGTAGATTCAGAGAGTCTTCCCTGTTCCTAGAAGAGTTCCCACCCCCAGAATACACTTGATGGGAGCAGTCTGGCTACAGTTAAAATTCTCAGCTTAGCCGGGTGCGGTGGCGCACGCCTGTAATCCCAGCACTTGGGAGGCTGAGGCAGGAGGATCACAAGTTCAAAGCCAGCCTCAGCAATGGCAAGGCACTTAGCAACTCAGTGAGACCCTGTCTCTAATAAAATACAAAAAAGGGCTGGGGATGTGACCCAGTGGTCAAGTGCCCCTGAGTTCAATCCCTGGTACCACAAAAAAAAAAAAAAAAAAAAAAAAAAAAAAAAAAATTCTCAGCTTGAGTATTCTGTCCCCCTGGGAGGTGTAGCAGGTGCAAGTGCTCTTGGGAGTCACCTGTTTTGTTCTCTAACCAGAAAGAATAGTATTTCACAAGAACAAGTCGTGGAACAGTGGGAAATTTTTTATGTAAAACTGATTTGGATTGGTCTTGGTAAGTGAACTCATTTTTATTGTTTTGTTTTGGTACCAGGGATCGAACCCAGGGGTGCTTAACCACTGAGCCACATATCCAGCCTTTTCTTTTCAAATAGATATATTTTATTTAGAGACAGGATCTTGCTGGGATTACAGGTGTGCACCACTATGCCCAGCTTCAATTTACTAATTTATTTTTGTGGTACTGTGAATTTAACCCAGTGCACTCCACCACTGAGCTATATCCCAGTCCTTTTTATTTTTTACTTGGAGAGAGGGTCTCCCTAAATTGCTGAGGCTGGCCTCAAACTTGCAATCCTCTTGCCTCAGCCTCCCAAGTAGCTGGGATTACAAGCATGTGCCTCTGTGCCCAGCTGCGAGTCAGAAGAATTTAAACAAAAATAGTCGTTATCCAACAAATCTAAGATTTATATCTAACAAATGCATACTGTACATATGCTTACCAACAGACTGTTAGTAACAGCTTTACTCATAACAATTGAAAACTACCCAAATGCCCATCAACAATTGTTAGAGTCACACATGGGAATTTTACACAGTAGTGAGAATGAGACCATTACATAACACAACTTAAATGAATTCAAACAAAATGGAGTCAAAGGAGCCAAAGGGTACATACTGTATAATTTTACTTACCTAAAGTTTCAAAGCAGGCAAACTAAGTTATAGTGATAGGAAGGTAGCATTTCAAAGAAGGCATTAGGCATGCTTATGTGGGAATTCAGTGGGCTGTAGCACGTGTCCTCAATGACACTAGAATATTAATTTGCTTTTCAAGTCTTGGTATTATGAAAAAAAATTTTCTACACCACTGTGCCTGGAAGTAATATGAATTTGAATAGGACACAGGAACAGATGAGAGACACAGAATTGGGAACATTCCCCAGCTTGCACTGGGGATTGTTGTGTAAAGAAGAGAAAATAAATGGTGTGGTGGTACACACTTCTAATCCCAGCTGCCCAGGAGGATGAAGCAAGAAGATCACAAGTGGGGCTGGGATTGTGGCTCAGTGGTAGAGAGCGGCGCCCGGGCCCGGGTTCAGTCCTCAGCACCACGTAAAAATAAACGCATTGTGTACAACTAAAGCAAATAAATAAATATTTTAAAAAAAAAGAGGATCGCAAGTTTGAGGCCAGCCTCAGCAATTTAGGAAGACCATGTCTTAAAATAAATAAATAAATATGAAGCACTGGGGATGTACTTCAGTGGTAAGAGCCCCCGTGTTCAATTCCCAGTACTAAGATACAAAACAAAACAAAACAAGTAGCTGGGCATGGTGGCGCAGGCCTGTAATCCCAGCACTTGGGAGGCTGAGGCAGGAGGATCACGAGATCAAAGCCAGCCTCAGCAATGGCAAGGCACTTAGCAACTCAGTGAGACTCTGTCTCTAATAAAACACAAAAAAGGGCTGGGAATGTGGACCAGTGGTCGAGTGCCCCTGAGTTCAATTCCTGGTACCAAAAAAAAAGAAAAGAAAAGAAAAGAAAAAAACATGTTTTCAGCCAAGTGCAGTAGCATAGGCTTGTAAAGTCAGCTATCCGGAGGCAGGAGGATTGAAAGTTCAAGGCCAGTCTGGAAAATTTAGCTGGACACTGTCTCAAATTCAACAGGGCTGATGATGTAGCTCAGTAGTAGAGCACTTGCCTAACAGGCAATGAGGCCCTGGGTTCAATCCCTAGTGCCACAAAAAGAAGAGAAGAAAAAGAAAAAAGAAAGAATAAAAAAACATGTTCTGAGTGTCCATTAGGTGCCAAACGCTCTAACAGGGGTACACAAAAGCAAAATACTGGCTATGGTTTGCAATGTGTGTTCGGTGGCAGACACAAACTTCTATTTCTTCTCTCTTACAGATGAAAAACTGCTTTCCCATACATTTATGCAGCAGGAAACTGATGCTCAAAAAAAGCGAAAGGGCCGGTAAGGTGGCGCACGCCTGTAATCCCTGCCACTGAAGAGGCTGAGGCAGGAGGATCGCAAATTTGAGGCTAGCTTCAATGTAGTGAGACCCTCAAAAACTTAAGGAGATCCTGTCCAAAAAAAAGGCTGGAGTTGGCTCAGCGGTAAAGCGACCCTGGGTTGATTCCCCAGTACCAAAAAAAGAAACAAAGAAGAGTGAAGGGTTCAGCTCTAGCGCCATCCTAAAACCGGGCAAACTCGCAACCAGAGGAGCAAGTGGCCCGCGCGGAAGCCAACCGCGCGCAGCCCCCCACCCACTCTCCCAGCAGCGGGAGGCTGTCCTCAAGACTCCAAGCCACCAGGGAGCTGAAGCTGCCGGAAGCCGCCGGTCACATGACCAGCTGGTACGGGTAACGTGACATGCTTTCCGGAGGCGGGGGCCCTCGGCCAAGATGGCGGCTTACCTGCAGTGGCGGCGCTTCGTTTTTTTCGACAAGGAACTGGTGAAGGAGCCGCTAGGCAATGATGGGGCTGCTCCCGGAACCGCGCCTGCCTCTGGATCTACTGTTTCCAAGTTCCTTTGCCTTCCTCCTGGAATCACTGTCTGCGACTCAGGCCGAGGGAGCTTGGTCTTTGGAGATATCCTTCCTCTGGAGCTCGCCTCCCCTCCCGGATCCCCGAAGAGATCCAGCTGGGATAGAATCTGTCAGTGGTTCGTGCTTGGCTCCACTTTCCATTAGATGGCTGCCCAGAGCTCTTCTGTGGTCTGAGGGAAGAAGGAAGGAAGTCCATTTTCTAACTTGTTAATCGAGCAATACTGGGCAAGTCATTTAACCTCTCTGGGCTTCATTTTCCTTACCTGTGAAAGGGGTGTGAATGCCAATTTGGCAAGGTTATTTTAAGATCAGTCCCTCAAAATGGATGCAAGTTGCCTTTCAAAGATGAAAATGTGGGCCGGGATTTTGGCTCAATGGAAGAGCGCTTGCCTAGCATGCGTGAGGCACTGGGTACGATACCCGGCACCACATAAAAATAAAAAACAAAATAAAGGTATTGTGTCCATCTACAACTTTAAAAAAAAGATGAAAATGTAAGGTGTCATTTTCCCTAATATTGTGGAGGAAGCAGTAAATGAGACCAGAGTTTGTTGCTTTGTTCTTGAAGTGACAAGTGGGAAAACATAAAATTTTAAAGATGTGTATTCATGTTAGTTGTTGTGTGGGTTGCCATCTAAATATAAGTACAGTAGACTTCTAGTGGATGTCCGAAGCTCTGAATAGTACCAAACCCTATAGGTACTATGTTTTTTTCCTACCCAGATGTTCCTCAACTTATGATGGGGTTCTCCTTAAGTTGAAAGTATTTTAAGTAGGAAATGTGTTTAACACACCTAACTCACGGATTATCATAGTTCACCCACACGGTACACTGTAGAATATCAGTTCATCCTTGTGATCTTGTGACCGACAGTATCATATTGTTATCATTAGCCCAGGAAAGGATTAAAATTCTAAATACAGCTGGGCCTAGTGGCCCACGCCTGTTATCCCAATAGCTTGTGAGGCTGAGGCAGGAGGATGGCCAATTCAAAGCTAGCCTCAGCAATTTAACAAGACCCTGTCTCAAATTAAAAATAGAAAGGGCTGGTAATATGGCTCAGTAGTTAAGCACCCCTGGGTTCAATCACTGGTACAAAAAAAAAATTCTAAGTACGATTTCTTCTGACTGTATATCACATTCCACGCCATTGTAAATGAAAAATTTGGGGAATATCTGTGCATATGTACCTATGATAAAGTTTAATTTTTTTAATATTTACTTACTTGCTTTAGTTACACACAATGCGTTTTCGTTTTATTTTTACGTGGTGCTGAGGTTTGAACCCAGGCTGCACATGTGCTAGGCGAGCACTCTACTGCTAAGCCACAACCCCAGCTGATAAAGTTTAATTTGTAAATTGGGCACAGTAGGAGATTAGCAAATGTGCCGGGTGCTGTGGGGCATGCCTATAATCCCAGCAGCTCTGAAGGCTAAGACAGGAGGATCATAAGTTCAAAGTCAGACTCACCAACGGTGAGGTGCAAAGCAACTTAGTGAGGCCCTGGTTCTAAATAAAATACAAAATAGGGCTGGGGATGTGGCTCAGTGGTTGAGTGCCCCTGAGTTCAATCTCTGGTCCCCCCCCAAAAAAAAAGAGATTAGCAACCATAACTAATAAAACAACAATATACTGTATGAAAAGTTATATGAATATGGTTTCTCAAAATACTTAATTTCTCATTGCACTATAGCAACATTTTCAGACCACAGGTAACTCAAAGCACAAAATGCAAAACTAGACAAGGGGGGAACACTGTATTTTTCCTTGGAAAGGCGGCTCCTTGACTACCCTGCACATATGGAAGGTCAAATATGGTTCTTGCCACGTTCCCTACAGCTTACAGGTTTCCAGGCCTATAAACTACGGGTGACACACCTGTACCAATTGAAGCAGCACAATATTCTAGCATCTGTTGGTGAGGATGAAGAGGGAATCAACCCCCTGGTGAGTCTCAGAATGGAAACAGGAAGATCCAGGAATTTTTGTTTGTTTGTTTGTTTGTTTTGCTGGAGGGAGATTAGCATTCACACTTCTGAGGTCTGTCCACAGGTAAAGATCTGGAACTTGGAGAAGAGAGATGGTGGCAATCCACTCTGCACTCGAATCTTCCCTGCAATCCCAGGAACAGATCCAACTGTCGTATCCTGTTTGACTGTCCATGAAAATCTCAATTTTATGGCCATCGGTAAGCAGAAAGAAGGCAAAGCTAACACTCTCAGATTCTTTATATATTTTCTTCAGAGTTGTTTCCACAGCTGATGCTTATTGTTTTAATAGGATCATTTCATGCCAAACTGAGGCCTTTCAGATTTTAAGATTTGGAATGGGAAGGTGTTTATTCTTTGAAAATGAGTCAGTGAGTACCAACATTTAGGTTAACCATTAGGCAAGTTGGGAACAAGAAAGTTTGTTTCTAATAAGTACCTTGAAAGATCATTTTTCCTGATCTTTTCAGCCTCACTGAAGTGCTGTTTCGTGCTCTCCTACAGGATTCACAGATGGCAGTGTTACATTGAACAAAGGTGACATCACTCGGGACCGACATAGCAAGACTCAGATTTTGCACAAGGGCAACTATCCTGTTACTGGACTGGCCTTTCGCCAAGCAGGAAAGACCACTCACTTGTTTGTCGTAACAACAGAAAATGTCCAGGTATTACCAAAGCCACTATTCTCAGGGGCAGGCAATGAGGGCTTCTCCCTTGCTCGGAGGTTAAGACAAGGAACTGAAGAAGTTCGTTTTCAATATATAGCCTTGAATTCTTTGCCCAGCTTAATGTTTTATTTCTTCACTTGGAAGACTGAAAAGAGCTAGACTTAGAAAAAGAACTCTGGGCTTGTAGTGAAAAGACATTTTTCCCCCCCCGAAACTTGTTTAGTGACACGTGATAAGCAGCTTCTCTCTCTGGTTCCTGGTGCTTCCAGAAATACTCTTGATAAAACAGTAAAAGATAATTGCATTTCTCTTGCTTGCAGAATTCCTGTTATATAGTGATAATATATACAGAGGAAGAAAATATGATCTGTTTATGTATTTATTTAATAGATGGGTGATAGCTAGGCATGTGGTAAATGCCTTGTAATCCCAGCCACTTAGGAGGCTAAGACAAGAGGATCACAAATTCAAGGCCAGCCTTGAAAATTTAGTGACACCCTGACTCAAAATAAAAATAAGGGGCTGGGGTTTTGGCTCAGTGGTAGAGCACTTGCCTAGCATATGGGAGGCACTGGGTTCGATTCTCAGTACTGCATGTAAATAAATTAAAAAAAAATAAAGGTCCATTGACAACTAAAAATATATATATAAAAAATAAAAAGGATGGGATGTACCTCAGTGGTAAAGTGCCCCTGGGTTTAATCCCTAGTACAGAAGGAAAAAAAAAAAAGGATGGGGATGTAGTTCAGTGGCAGAGAGCCTTTGGGTTCAATCCTCAGTACCAGAAAAAAAAAAATTAACAATAATAAATGGGTGATAGTTAATGGAGAAGGTAGGCAACCAAGGCAAAGTCTTAGAATGCTAAGCTGAAAAGAAGTGAGTCAGTCTAGAGATAGGAATACCTTTGTGAAGTCTTTGGTGTTACTTCTTTTTTTTTTTTTTTTTTTTAATATTTATTTATTGGTTTTAGTTGTACACAATGCCTTTATTTTTACGTGGTGCTGAGGATCGAACCCCGGTCGCGCACGTGCTAGACGAGCGCTAAACCGCTGAGCCACATCCCCAGCCCTGGTGCTACTTCTTAAAGGGAGATTGTTAACCCTTCCTTTCTTCTGACAGTCCTATATAGTTTCTGGAAAGGACTACCCTCGTGTGGAGTTGGACACCCATGGTTGTGGTCTGCGCTGCTCAGCTCTAAGTGACCCTTCTCAGGATCTGCAATTCATTGTGGCTGGTGATGAATGTGTCTACCTTTATCAGCCCGACGAACGTGGGCCCTGCTTTGCCTTTGAGGGCCATAAGCTCATTGCCCATTGGTTTAGAGGCTACCTTGTCATTGTCTCCCGTGACCGGAAGGTTTCTCCCAAGTAAGGATGCTAAGGAGAGGGGAAAGGGAGAGGACTGGACTTTTTCCCCAGAATTAGCCTGATTTTAAAATCCTGATGCCAGGATCCTGCCAATCTCCCTACTTTGGTTTTATGTAGATTGCACTTCCACCTAGATTATTTTACATTTTTACTGAAAAATGTATTTTTGCTGCTACATAGCCCTGGTATACTAGAATTCTCCAGAGTTTGGACTTGGTATTGAATTTTTTTAATCTTTTAGTCAATATAAGGGATTAGATGGTGGAGGAATTGAAAGTGTTGTGAAGTGCAGCATACTGTTTTTGTTATTGTTTTTCAGAGCTACCAAAAAGGGGGAGGTGGGGTCTTCTGCATGATGTAAGTACACTCTGTTAGATGTTGGTTTGTCTTCATGTAGGACCAAGCAGTGTTTTACATATATCATGTACTGGATGATTATTTTTTAAATGCTAGGTGTCTAAATGTCCTTAATTTTCTGCTCTGTTGGCCTGAATTAATTATAAGATCCTACAGGGTGATATCAGGATTATATGTTCTCTTTCTGCAGCTACTAGCACAGTGCTGCATGTTATAGGATGAACTGCTAGAAGAGCCAAAGGTGATTTATTTTGGGTAGAATGGGCAACACCAAAGCTGTCATGGGAAAGGAAAACAAAGGGGAGCTGAGACAGAGGTGGTCCAAATACTTGGTTATTTTTCTTTCCTTTGCAGGTCAGAGTTTACCAGCAGGGACTCTCAGAGCTCTGACAAGCAAATTCTCAACATCTATGACCTATGCAACAAGTTCATAGCCTATAGTGCTGTCTTTGAGGATATAGTGGATGTGCTTGCTGAGTGGGGCTCTCTGTACGTGCTGACGCGGGATGGGCGGGTCCACGCACTGCAAGAGAAGGACACACAGACCAAACTGGAGGCAAGGCCACCAGGTTCCCAAAGTTGACATAGGAACCTAGAAGCAGCTACAAGGACAGGTTTCCTAAGTCACCTGGACCAGGGTTTCTTTGCTTTGAGTCACAAACGTGCTCAGTGTCTTTAGGATATTATTATAAGGTAGATGGCCTGCTAGGTGTGGTGGCACGTGCCTGTAATCGCAGCATCTTTGGAGTCTGAGGCAGGAGGATTGCAAGTTTGAGGCCAGCCTTAGCAACTTAGCAAGACCCTAAGAAACTTAGTGAAACTCTGTCTCAAAATTTTAAAAATAGGGCTGGGAATGTAGCTTAGTGGTAGAGCACCCAGTTTCCATCCTCAGTACCAAAACAAACAAAAAAAAACAAAGGTAGATGGCCTGGGATGAGGCTTTGGAGGAAAGTGATATTTGGGATCCTAAGCCTACTCTCAGGGTTCATTTTGTTTGCAGAGGTCCTTATGAGTTGAGGTGATGTTGGTCTTGAGAGAATCTGGAAAGTCTTGCTCCATCTAGGATCTAGTCAGAAAAGGACTATCTGGCTCTATGTTGTGGGCACATTTTGAGGTATCTTCTCAGGACTGCTTCTACCAATTTTATAATCTCTCTCCCCTTCTAGATGCTGTTCAAGAAGAACTTATTTGAGATGGCTATTAACCTGGCCAAGAGCCAACATCTAGACAGTGATGGGCTGGCCCAGATCTTCATGCAGTATGGAGACCATCTCTATAGCAAGGGCAACCACGATGGGGCCGTCCAGCAATATATCCGGTCAGTCTGGTGATGTGCAAAATAGCTCTAAGTGCAGATTTAGGCAGCCAAATAGCTGAAACCTGTGCCCAGGGGAGAAGCTTAAACTCAACCAGGAACTATTTGTTTTTTCTGTAGAAACTGTGATGCCTCAAATGAGAGGATAAGAGATCTTATTGGAAATGGAATGTTTAGGGTCAAATATAATATGACCAACATGCAGCTGAGCTGATGATTACCTCTCACTTTAAACTTTAGGTTGGCATTTGTCAATAACATTCATTTTGACCTGGTTCTTCAAAGAAAAAAAGCTGTTCATCTCTCTTGCTTCCATACTTATTCCCATGGTAATAATAACAAGTTTTGGAACCAGGTGCAGTGGTGCACACCTGTAATCCCAGCCGCTCAGGAGGCTGAGGCAGGAGGATCATGAGTTCAAAGCCAGCTTCAGCAGAAGTGAGGCACTAAGCAACTCAGTGAGACCCTGTCTCTAAATAAAATACAACATAGAGCTGGGGATGTGGCTCAGTGGTTGAGTGCCCCTGAGTTCAATCCCAGTTACCAAAAAAAAAAAAAAAAAAAAAGTTTTGGAAAACTAGCCTCTTTTCTAACTACTCTAGAATCCCTGCTGTCAACTAAGTTTAAGTCCCAGTACTCTGGAGCCTCTTTCTACTCATTGTGGTCTGCCCACTAGTAGTACTCAAATTACCTAGGATTTTGTCAGAAATGCAAAATCCTAGGACCCACCCAAGACCTACTAAAACAATTTGCATTTTAAAAAGATTTGCAAGTGACTGCTGTGCATATTACTTTGAGAAGTACACTGAAGCAAATGATGACAATGCACATCTCTCTAGAACCATTGGAAAGTTGGAGCCATCGTATGTGATTCGCAAGTTTCTGGATGCTCAGCGCATCCACAACCTGACCGCCTATCTGCAGACCCTGCACCGACAATCCCTGGCCAATGCTGACCATACCACCCTGCTCCTGAACTGCTATACCAAGCTCAAGGACAGCTCAAAGTTGGAGGAGTTCATCAAGGTGCAGGGTGGTGTTGGGAGGGATGATTCCTAGAGGGCCCCACTGAGCATGAAGTGCTTCTACCAAGGCTTGCCCTTTTTCAACAGGACACAGGGTAAGGGCTGCCCTTATCTGGGAACCAGCACCCTCTATTCTATAAATGGGGAAGAGGAGTAGATATTCATGGCTAGTTCTTGCTCATCTCCCCTCTTTTTTTTTTTTTTTAATAATTATTAGATGTTGATGGACCTTTATTTTATTCATTTATTTATATGTGGTGCTGAGAATCAAACCCATTGCCTCACATGTGAGGCAAGTGCTCTACCACTGAGCCACAACCTCAGTCCATCCCCTCTTATTTTATAATGCTAGAAATTTCCATGGTATCTAAGCCCAAAGAAGTGGCATTAGGGAAGCCCTGTGTCCCTGGAGACATTCCTCTAATGGTAGGGACAGAGGTAGGCCTCTAGCCATTAGTTAGAAACTCTGAGAGGCTGGCCAGCATGTTTTCTTTCTTTCTTTTTTTAAAATATTTATTTTTCAGCCGGGCGCGGTGGCGCACGCCTGTAATTCCAGCACTTTGGGAGGCTGAGACAGGAGGATTGCGAGTTCAAAGCCAGCCTCAGCAATGGCGAGGCACTTAGCAACTCAGTGAGACCCTGTCTCTAAATAAAATACAAAAAAAAGGGCTGGGGATGTGGCCCAGTGGTCGAGTGCCCCTGAGTTCAATCCCCAGTACCCCCAAAAAAAAAAAAAAAATTATTTTTCAGGGCTGGGGTTGTGGCTCAGCGGTAGAGCGCCTGCCTAGCACGTGCACGGCCAGGGTTCGATCCTCAGCACCATGTAAAAATAAAGGCATTGTGTACAACTAAAACAAACAAACAAATAAATTTTATTTATTTTTCAGTTGTAGTTGGACATAATATCTTTATTTTATTTATTTTTATGTGGTGCTGAGGCTCGAACCCAGGGCCGTGCACGTGCTAGGCGAGCGCTCTACTGCTGAGCCACAACCCCAGCTCTTGGCCAGCATGTTTTCAAAGCATGGACTTCATTACTTAAGGAATGTGTCTTATCATAAGATACCTATTTCCTCTCCCTTCTCTAGCCACCTTTGTGCAAATGATTTTGCCTACTGTCTCCCTGGCAGACAAAGAGCGAGAGTGAAGTCCACTTTGATGTGGAGACAGCCATCAAGGTTCTCCGGCAGGCAGGCTACTACTCCCACGCCCTCTATCTGGCTGAGAACCATGCACATCATGAGTGGTACTTGAAGATCCAGCTAGAGGACATTAAGGTGGGTAAGACTCTTGATTCAGGCAGAGCCCCGTTCTTTTTTTGAGGACATCCTGGAATGATGAAACTGGTGGGCGAGGGGCTGGAATATATATAGCTTAGTTGGTAGAGTGCTTGCCTCGCATGCACAAGGCCCTGGGTTCAATCCCCAGCACCACAAAAAAAAAAAAAAAAAGAAAGAAAAAAGAAACTGGTGGGTGAGGCAGGAGTGGGCACTAGTCTGCCGTTTACTTCTGCACAGAATTATCAGGAAGCCCTTCGCTACATCGGCAAGTTACCTTTTGAGCAGGCAGAGAGCAACATGAAACGCTATGGCAAAATCCTCATGCACCACATACCAGAGCAGACAACCCATTTGCTAAAGGGACTTTGTACTGACTATCGACCAAGCCCAGAAGGCCGAGGAGAAAGGGATGCTCCAGGATGCAGGGTAAGGCCTCAAGGAGAACAACTATGGATAACAGATATTTCTTTTTTTTTTTTTTTTTTTTTGGTACCAGGGATTGAACTCAGGGGCACTCGACCTCTGGGCCACATCCCCAGCCCTTTTTTGTATTTTATTAGAGACAGGGTCTCACTGAGTTGTTAAGTGCCTCGCCATTGCTGAGGCTGGCTTTGAACTCGCGATCCTCCTGCCTCAGCCTCCCAAAGTGCTGAGATTACAGGCGTGCGCCACTGCGCCCGGCTTAACAGATATTTCTTTAGGAGCCTCTTGGGTACTAAGACCACTCACTCAGTCCCCTCTCTCCCTCTATGCTAGGCTAACTCTGAGGAGTTCATCCCCATCTTTGCAAACAACCCACGAGAACTGAAAGCCTTTCTAGAGCACATGAGTGAAGTGCAGCCAGACTCACCCCAGGGCATCTATGATACACTCCTTGAGCTACGGCTGCAAAATTGGGCCCATGAAAAGGATCCACAGGTGAGGCTTGGCCAGATATACAAAGGTGCTGGAAAGAAGACAGGTCTTGGGCTGGGGGGTATAGCTCAGTGGTAGAGCATTTGCCTAGTATGTATGAGGCCCTGAGTTCCCCTACCACTGAAAAACAAAAACAAAGATAGTTGTTGTTGTTTTTTTGGTACTGGGGATTGAACCCAGGGGTGCTTAACCACTGAGCCACATCACCAGCCCTTTTTATTTTTTTTGGTACCTGGGATTGATTGAACTTGGGCACTCGACCACTGGGCCACATCCCCAGCCCTTTTTGTATTTTATTAGAGACAGGGTCTCACTGAGTTGCTAAGTGCATCGCCATTGCTGAGGCTGGCTTTGAACTCGTGATCCTTCTGCCTCAGTCTCCCAAGTGGTTGGGATTACAGGTGTGTGACACCATTCCCAGCCCAAGATAATTCTTTTTTTTAAAATTAATTAATTTATTTATTTACTTTAGTTGTACACAGTGCAATGCATTTATGTTTATGTGGTGCTGAGGATCGAACCCGGGCCGCGCACGTGCAAGGCGAGCGCTCTGCCGCTGAGCCACAACCCCAGCCCACCAAGATAATTCTTGCTGTCTCTATTCTTCCATCCTCGTGGCTGCCTTTTGCTTATGCCAGTAGTACCTGGCCCCTAAGTCTACATGGTTTTCAGTGAAGAGGAAACTGTACTGAGTAAAGGAGACAGTCAACTGGCCTGTCTCAAGAGACTTTTTTTGATTTTCCCTTCATGTCCAGCAGCCCTATCCTCCTTCTTCCCTAGATCAAAGAAAAGCTTCATGCAGAGGCCATCTCCCTGCTGAAAAGTGGCCGCTTCTGTGATGTCTTTGACAAGGCGCTGGTCCTGTGTCAGATGCATGACTTCCAGGATGGAGTCCTTTACCTCTATGAACAAGGGAAACTGTAAGAGTTTGGAAACTTCCAGGGAATAGAAAAATCCAGGTAATTTTCCAGGGACAGTCAGTAAGGTGTGCCCTTGCTCCTGCCCTAGGTTCCAGCAAATTATGCACTACCACATGCAGCATGAACAGTACCGGCAGGTGATTGCAGTTTGTGAGCGCCATGGGGAGCAGGACCCCTCCTTGTGGGAACAGGCCCTCAGCTACTTTGCCCGCAAGGAAGAGGACTGCAAGGAGTATGTGGCAGCTGTGCTCAAGCATATTGAGAGCAAGAACCTCATGCCACCTCTTCTAGGTACTTGGGAAGACAGGATGGGTGGGCAACAGGCAGCTGACAGGGGCCCTGCAGCAAGAGCCCTTCAGTTCTATGCAGAGGGGACTCTTGGTTCATTGTCTTGTTTCCTCTTGGACCCCAATCTCAGTGGTGCAGACTTTGGCTCACAATTCTACAGCCACCCTGTCCGTCATCAGAGACTACCTGGTCCAGAAACTTCAGAAACAGAGCCAGCAGATTGCACAGGATGAGCTGCGGGTACGGCGGTACAGAGAGGAGACCACTCGCATCCGCCAGGAGATCCAGGAGCTCAAGGCAAGGTACCAGCATCTGGATACCTGGAGTGGGGTACAGGGGATAACCTTGTCCTCACAGGGTGTTGTTATGTACTTTTTCCAAACAGAGGATTGTAGAGTATTTCCATTCTTTTTTTTTTTTTCTTTTTGGTGTAGTGCTGGGTATAAAACCCAGAGTCTTGTACATTCCAGGCATATGGTATATCTACCATTAAGCTACACACACACATCCCCTTGAAGATCTGTTTTAATGAATGAATTCCAAAGAATGGTTTATTGTTAGAATCATTATTTATTGGCCTTTGGAGTTAATGTTAACTTGAGGCAGGTATTTTTCTTTCTGTTTATGCCTGTTTTACCTTTTCTAAACACATCTAAGTTGTGGTTGGAAGCATTCTGAAGTAAAAATCTTGACTTTAGAAAATGCAAAAAGTGCCGGACACGGTAGCGCATGCCTGTAATCCTAGCAGCTGGGGAGGCTAAGGCAGGAGGATCACGAGTTCAAAGCCAACATTAGCAAGGCCCTAAGCAACTCAGCAAGACCCTGTCTCTAAATAAAACATAAAAAAGGGCTGGGGATGTGGCTCAGTGGTAATTTAGAATTACTTGTGGTAGGCATTATTCCCAAGTCTTAAGTCTTATTTGCCTTTAACAACATAAAATATTTTTGGACAAGTTTCTTCATTCTACAAATACTTATTGAGCCCCTGTTATGTACCACATAGACAAGAAGGCCTGCCTTTACAGAACTCACATCATAGAGGGAGAGACAAACAGTAGCATCTTAAATAGGCAACCTATTATAGTGTGTTAGATAGTGGTAAATTCTAGGAGAAAAATTAATGGGGGCAGGGGACAGGAGTGTATGTTTCAACATATTTATTTATTTGTTATTTGTAGTGCCGAGGATAGAACCGAGGACCCTGTGCATGCTAGCTCTACCACTGAGCTACACCTCCAGCCCCACTATAGCTTTTTTTCAAACCTAGTTAGTTTTGCAAAGGTAGGTACATCACAATTTTAGATTAGGTAGGCCAGAAAAGCCTTACTGAAAGGGTCACATCTGAGTATATACTTAAAGGGAATTTAGTGGTAGTGAAAACTCAAAGAGGGAAAACTATGCTTCTGGGTTACTAGCAGTTGCTGAGCCTCCAAGCCCAGGATAGTTGTCCTCATTTGACTACCTTTAAGTGATAAGAAAAGCAAGCAGGGACTATAGTCCTTCATAGGGAACTTTCCTGATCCATTCCAGTTGCCTGCTGTCTCTGAGGGGCGCTTGGTCTTGTCCTCATTCTTTGCCACTCATTTCTGTTATCCCTTGCCCGTAGTCCAAAGATTTTCCAGAAGACCAAGTGTAGCATCTGTAACAGTGCCTTGGAGTTGCCCTCAGTCCACTTCCTGTGTGGCCATTCCTTCCATCAACACTGCTTTGAGAGTTACTCTGAAAGTGATGCCGACTGCCCCACCTGCCTCCCTGAAAACCGAAAGGTCATGGATATGATCCGGGCCCAGGAACAGAAACGAGATCTCCATGATCAGTTCCAGCACCAGGTGGGGATGCGTGGGCCAGATGGGACAGGGAACACCTACCAGCACAGAGTCCCCAGAGTCCTGGAGGGCTTGTTTCCTTTTTTTCTCCTCAGGAAATGAGCATTTTAGTTCTGATTCTTACTTCTCTTTCTCTGTAGCTCAAGTGCTCCAACGACAGCTTCTCTGTGATTGCTGACTACTTTGGCCGAGGTGTTTTCAATAAATTGACTCTGCTGACTGACCCTCCCACAGCCAGACTGACCCCCAGCCTGGAGGCGGGGCTGCAGCGGGATCTGCTGATGCACTCTAAGAGGGGAACTTAGTAGCTCATGGGAAAAGCCTGCGACAATGTGGACATTGGACTGAGGAGGGCTGTGGTTGCATAGAATGCAGGCAGACGTGCCTATGGCCCCACTCTGATTTGATGCCATTGCCCTCATGATCTGAGGGGACTGTCTTTTCATGCCCCCTTTTTTGCCAGCCTGCTGTCCCTCCTGTTGACTAGCAGAATAGATTATTCCAGACTAGTGGGGGAGGGCACCTCAGCAACCTCTGAGTATGGACAATAGCTGCTTTATTCTCTGTTCAAGAGCACCAGGCTGTGCTTGGGTCCCTGCTCTGAGTCTATAAATAAAAAAATATAATGATTTGAGAGTTGAAACATCTTTTTCTGGGAACTTTCTGGATTCTTAACTGTGTATAAAGTACTTTCCTCTCTTCTGGAGTCCAGTTCCCTTCTTATAGACTTGGAGATCATGTTAATTTAGCCTTATCACAGCAGTCAGTAGGGCCTGGGGCATTTAGCACAGTTCAATTTACTGAAGAAGCTCTTCAAGAGGTATAATGAGCCAGGTACGGTGGCACATGCCTATAATCCCAGCAACTCAAGAGGTTTGGGCAGGATTGCAAGTTCAAAGCCCTAAGCAATTTATCAAGAACCCGTCTCAAAAAGGGCTGGAGATGTAGTTCAGTGGCAAAATGCCCCTGGGTTCAACTCCTAGTACCAAAAAGGAAAAAAAGGCCTAATGACTAAGTTTCAACTAAGGCACCCAAAAGAACTTTTTTGGGGGGGTCAGGGGATACTTGGGATTGAAGCCAAGGGCACTCAACTGCTGAGCCACATCCTCAGCCCATTTTTTAAAATTGTGAGACATGGTTTAAGTTGCTTAGGACCCTTCTAAGTTGCTGAGGCTGGCCTTGGACTTGTGATCCTCCTGCCTCAGCCTCCCAAGTTGCTGGGGTTACAGGTGTGCTGGCCAAAACAGCTTGATCTTTAGTCTTGCTGGTCTTCTTGGCTCATGTTTGGGAAAAATATTCAAGCAGGAGGCAGATTCAGAGTGAGCCTTGAGTCCAGCCTGCCTTCATAATATGTAGGCTGGTGTTTTGCTATACTCATACTAGATAAATAACTGGCTAGATGATAAATAGCTTTTTTTTTTTTTTTTTTTTTTAAAATAGTACCAGGAATTTAACCCTATTGAAACATTTTCCCTTTTTGAAGTGGTCAGCTGAAGTTTATGTCAGTGGGTATTCCTTTGTAATTTGGGTTACACTTCCTATCAGACAATTGTTCCTATGGGGCTGTTTAATTGAAGATCAAGTAACATGGACATTGTGATTTAGGTAGTCTTTAAAAGAGGCAGTACTGCAGCCACAGTGATAAGATTTTGTATCAGTTGACCTGAGACTGAATCCTAACTGTGTTGTTTGACTTAGAGCAGCTCTTTTAAAAATTTATTTATTTTTTTGAGATGGGGTCTTGCTATGTTGCTTAAGCTGCTTTCAAACACCCAGGCTCAAGTAATCCTCCTATCAGCCTCCGGAATAGCTGGGAACTCTCAGAATCTGAGTTTCTTCATCTGCACATTACCTTGAAGAGCTATTTTGACCTAAAGAGCAAATGGCTGTCAGGTGTTAACACATGGGTCCTCAATTCGTTAACTATTAGTAGTGTTAGTGGGAAAAGCATTTTTTCTAGTAAGCCCTTTTCCCACCAACGTTACTAATGTGGTGTTGGCACTCCCATGTCGCAGTTACGTCTTTAGGCATGATCTTTAATCTTTCTCAACTTGTTTGCTCATTTTAAACAATAAATGCTGACTACTTCAGGGTTATAGCAAAGCTAAGTTTAACCAGAGGAAAGGAGGTATCACCTAAACTGTACTAACTGCTTGTGCCACTGCTGGGGAGAGGAAACTATAAATTCTGAATGAGAAGCCTTCCGGAACAGCCCTTTTATCTGTCTATGATAAATGCAGCCCAGCGGGCATGGTAACTTGCTTAAGTGCCCGATACTTAGTCATACCGGACATTTTAGCGTTAACAGATCCTCTTTCCTCCTACGCACGGTTAACTCCTGCTTAATTGGCTACCCTTACAGAGGCCAAAGGCAGTTTATAGGTAAAACTGGGAAGACTCTCAGACTCTGACCATCAATATTCCTGGTTCAGAAAGAGGTGGTAGGACTGGCTCTCAAAACAGAAAGCCCCTGGGGCGAAAGGGAACTCACGCTCCAGGTGAGCGGGCAGAACCGTGGCGGCGAAGTCTCTTCTGTTGCAATCATTCTAATTCCCCTCCAGAGGAAGGTACCTCCCCTTCGAGGGAGGGCGCCGGACGTGACGCTGAACCTTCAGCAGTCCAGTAGTCAGGCCGTGGGACTAGCTCAGGCCCACGTGTCCCCAGTTCCCGCCAGCTGGAGTCCCCAGCCTCCATAGACCTCAGGGGGACTTTAGCAGCACCACCCGCCCTAGTTCCTAAACGGAGTCATGTCGGACAACTGTAACGAGGCTGCAACGGTGGTGAGTCCTGAGCGGGTGACCGGCACGACTTGAGGCTTCCGGGAGAGCCGTGCAATGATTGGCCCGAGGTTGCCGTCCTCCATTGTCTATTGGTTGGAATGGCTTTCCGTCATTTTTTTTTTTCTCTATAGTTTTTTTTTAAAGGGCCAGTAGCTAGATTAGCCTCTGGGAGGAAAGGGAAAATCAGTGAAGAGTGGGGGAGGGGTTAGGTGTGATAGTACTGCCAGCCTTGGAACCCTCATCCTTGAGGACTTATCGGTGCACCTTCTGTCTAGGCCTTGTATACTTGGCTCTAGGGTTAGTAAACCAACGTTCTTTCATAAGATACAGGGCAGCAGGGCCACCTGGGAAGACATTCCGCTTCTGATTCAAAGGAGAGCACATTCCCAAGTCTCCGAACTGCACACAAACGTCTTGGAAGTAGAGCCTTTTCCCTTTCTCCTTTGTAGCAGTCCTCCAGCTACAGCCTACTTTCGAAATCCCCAGTGGAGACTGGGGATTTGTCTTTCCAACCCGGATCTTCCCATTCTTAGCCTCACTGCCGAACCATGGGCTAGTGCTCGGGCAGACTACAGAGCCCTGGAGGCTACTACCGCCTGCCTGAGATAAGACAGAAGGGGCAGCTGCTTATCTCCTTCTTTCCAGCCTGCTGGTGAGCAATGGGTTTTCTTTGCTAGTGCAGACATATCAGAACACTGAGCTAGAAGGAGTTGATCCCAGCACAAGCTGTCTTTCCATTATTAGCTGTGTGACCCTAAGCAAATCATTTGACCTCTCAGTGCCAGCCTTTGCTTTTGTAACATCGGACAGTTGCTGGCTCTGTCTACCTAATAGAATTGTTGTGAAGGCAACAATATGCAAAAGCAATAGAGCTTGCTGTTCAACTCATGCTGGTCTCAAACTTCCCGCCTCCAGCAGTCCTCCCACCTTAGCCTCCCAAGTATTGGGACTACCAGTGGGAAATCACTGAAACCTGCTTGATGTGGTATGGTACTGGGGATTGAACTCAGGGGTTCTTCACCACTAAGCAAGACCCCCAGTCCTTTTTTATTATGTATTTTAAGACAGAGTATCACTAAGTTGCTGAGGGTCTTGCTAAGGTGCTGAGGCTGGCCTCAAATTTGCAATGCTCCTGCCTCAGCCTCCTGAGTCTCTGGGATTACAGGCATACTCCACCGTGCCCAGCTGCAAATATGTTTTTTTGTTTGTTTGTTTGTTTGTTTGTTTTTTGTGGTACTGGGGATTGAACTCAGGAGCACTCGACCACTGGGCCACATCCCCAGACCTTTTTTGTATTTTATTTAGAGACAGGGTCTCATGGAGTTACTAAGTGCCTCGCCATTGCTGAGGCTGGATTTGAACTTGCGATCCTCCTGCCTCAGCCTCCCAAAGTGCTGGGATTACAGGCGTGCACTACCGTGCCCGGCGCAAATATGTATTTTTTAATGGAACAATTTGACTTGAATATGTTTTGCAGATTCAGTGAACTTGAGGGATTGTTTGGACCTTGCCGTTCTGGGACATTAGATTCCTTTTTCTGGGCTTCCTATGATAGAATTTTAAGAGTCCTGTTTCAAGCCCATACAAATTTGTAAAGGGCCTCCCAGAGCTGATTTATTGAAGGAGTGATCACAGAGGAATAGACTTGAGTCCAAGAGCACCAAGCTCTTACCTCCTCCAGCAACAGAGGCACCAGATGTCTGACTGCAAAAGAACTTAATGGGATGAAGATCCTAGAACAGGGGAAGTTGAAGTTTCTACAGTGGCTCCTGCTTGATGTAGAAAGAAATAGAACCTCTACTCAGACTGAAGAACCCAGTTTTACCTGCTTGCACTGAACACCTTCATCCGAGGTGTCTGACAGGAAGAAGAATCATGTCCCTTGGAGGGTTTTTTGGAGGAGCGAGGAGGGGTACCAGGGATTGAACTCAGGTGCACTTGACCACTGAGCCACATCCCTGGTCTAATTTTGTATTTTGTTTAGAGACAGGGTCTCACTGAGTTGCTTAGTGCCTTGCTTTGCTGAGGCTGGCTTTGAACTTGCAATCTTGCTGCCTCAGCCTCCTGAGCTGCAAGGATTACAGGCGTGTGCCACCATACCCAGCCTCTCATTGAGTTTTTGGTTTGAGATCTGACACCCCAACATTTACGTGGTGAGATCAGAGGGAGCACTCTCTGAATGAATGTTAGGCAGTTCAGTCTCATAGTCTTATAGAATATTGAGGCAGAAGTAACATCATTTCATAGATGAACAAACAGGCCCTGGTGGAATGTTACCCAACCAAGAGGCTGAGCAGGCTGTATATTAGATCAGTTGACCCCAGTTCAATAGGTGCATCCCAGATTAAGGGACCCTTAGTGTGGCAACTTCCAGGTAGTTCTCAGCATCTGGGTGGCACTGAAACTTTCTGGAGTGCCTGCATTGTGCTGGATCATAAACCTGTACTCCAGTGATGTGTGACTCCAGCTGCCCTGCCCAGCCAGCTGCAGACCCCACCCTCCCTTTGGCCAGGCTGATGGGCCTTATCTCTTTACCCACATGGTTGTGTACAGCACTCCCACTGAGAATTGCCTTGGCCAGGGTGGGCTTTGAGTCTCAGTGTCCTGGTTACTGCCACAGCAGTCGTAGCAGATCCTACCATTGCTTCCCTCTGGTCTGTTTCTCTGGATCCTGAAGAGGGAAGAAGGTACTGAAGAAGGTCAAGGGACTAGTTTTGGAGTATTTCTCCAAATACTCTGAGGCTCAGTCAGCCACGCACAGGCCAGGGGCTGAGGTTTCTTTCTTCTGAGTTAGTGATTCTGGTTCTTGGACAAGGAACACAAGGATCAGAGGGGACTGTAACCCAGGGATTTTTTTCTACAGGAAGAAAACGGCTCAAAGATGAGAGTAATTCGAGTGGGTACCCGTAAGAGCCAGGTAAGTGTGGACATCAGATGGAAGAGATTTGTCAGAAGAGTTCTGGTGCTCACAGGATGACAAATTGAGGGGTCACAGAAGGTCAGTTCCCAGCATAGAGGAAATGGGGTGGCTGGGGATTAAATCCTGTGGGGAATGGCTGATTGCTTTCTGTGGAAAATTACACTGAGCTAGGGTGCAGAGGACTCTCAGACCAGGTTCTTCTCTTTCCCAGGTGAGAATTCCATTCCCTTTAGGATCTCCTTCACCTTATGAGGATCTGAGCTTGGGGCAGTGGCCAGGGAAGGGCAGGACTAATCCAAATCTCTGTCCTCAGCTGGCTCGCATACAGACAGACAGTGTGGTGGCAATGCTGAAAACCTTATACCCTGGCCTGCAGTTTGAAATCAGTAAGTTTTCTGGAGACGTAGAAGTTAATGGGAAGCCAGTATTAGTGGAGGGGAAAGCACAGGGTTCCTGACTTTGCCTATGACCAAAGACTGGCCCCTGCCTTCAAGAACCCCTCTTGGCTTCTCCCAGTTGGAGGGCTCTCCTCTGAACACCTCTAGCTCTGACTGCCTGAGCTAATCTGGCATTTAATATCTTCTGCCTTGGATCTTTTTATGAATGTGTCTGTCTTCCTGCTAGATGGTACATTCCCAGAAGATGGGGAAGGAACTTATGTGGCTGTGTTCCACTAGGAATTTTAGCACAGTGCTGGGCACAGTAGGGGCTCAATAAATGCTGATTAATGATGTGATTGGTTGATTCTATTCTCAGTTGCTATGTCCACCACAGGGGACAAGATTCTTGATACTGCACTCTCTAAGGTAACAACTTCCTTCCAATCCTTATATCCCTTAGTTCTTCCTTCCCCTAAAAGATTCACTCTGAGGCTCTCTCTTGCCCAGCAGATTGGAGAGAAGAGCCTATTTACCAAGGAGCTGGAGTATGCCCTAGAGAAGAATGAGTAAGTGGAGACAGGAGAGCATGGCATGATCTCTTGCTGGGATGCCTATATGCTACAGATCCAAATATTAGTAAAGCTGCTAGCTTACACCAGATAAACTAGGGGGCTCATATGTGGGGTTCAGGCTTCTGAAAAGGAAAGTGACCTGGTATGAAGCCATCTGGCTGCCTGGAATGTAAGAGTGACTGGGAAAATAGAGTAGAAGGTAAAGGGGGGAGGACAGCATATCCAGAGGTCCCGAGGCCTGGGGAAGACCTGCTTCCTAAACTACCCTTGGCTCCACTACTGAAGCAGAGGCAGGGACCAACTGTTTCAATCCCTTCTCCTCTCCCTGCCCCCAATCTCTCTAGAGTTGACCTTGTCGTTCACTCCTTGAAGGACCTGCCCACCATGCTGCCTCCTGGCTTCACCATTGGAGCCATCTGCAAGTAAGAGTCCTGGAAGCAAAGGGGCCTGAGCAGGGAGCAGACCTCACATGAGACTTTGCTTTTCCCTCTGGGACTTGGTCCTCTGCTTTGAGTGTGGCAGAAGACTCAGAATATGCCAGTGTGTTGGCTACTGAGCGAGAATGAAAATGACTCGAACTGGAATTTCTCCCTCATTCCATGACCTTCCCTCCTCCTCCAGGCGGGAAAACCCCTGTGATGCTGTTGTCTTTCACCCCAAATTTGTTGGGAAGACTCTAGAAACCTTGCCAGAAAAGAGGTGAGTGGGGCCTGAATGGTCATCCTGGTGGGAGGAGCAGAAAAGGAACAATGGCTGCGTAATGTTAAATTTCATTTTAAACCTTCTCTCTGAGCAGCACTGTGGGAACCAGCTCCCTGCGAAGAGCCGCTCAGCTGCAGAGGAAGTTTCCACATCTGGAGTTCAAGAGTATTGTATCCTTTTAGAAGGAGGGGGTCAATGGCCAAGGAAGAAGAGACCTAGATGACCCTGGAAGTCCTGAGAGAGGAAGGGGCTTCCAGTGCAGGTGGCCCATAGGGGCAGCAGGCTGTCTTTCCATCCACCCATTCACCCATCATTCCATGTATCCATCCATTCATCCATTTGCATTCCTCTAATGTTTTCTCTTTTTTTATTTATTTTTTATTTTTTAGTTATAGGTGGACACAATTTCTTTATTTTACTTTATGTTGTGCTGAGGATCGAACCCAGTGCCTCGTGCACGCTAGGCGAGCGCTCTACCTCTGAGCCACAACCCCAGCCCTCCTTTAATGTTTTCTTAGCCCAAGGTAGGGGATAATGATGAATAAGACAAACCTTGTCCTTACTTATGTAGAATGAAAAGTTTACATTTTAGTTAGGTCTATATAATTAGGCATTGATGGTACAAAGTGATACTGAATAGTGATTGTTTCTGGGGGCATATAGGGTACTTCCATTTTTACTTTATATATGCTACCATATTGTTTTGATTTTTACAATGACCATATAGTGATTTTTTTTTTTTTGTTTATTTTGTATTTGAGATTGAACCCAGGGGTGCTTAAGTGCTTACCCACTAAGCAACATCCCCAGCCTTTTTATTTATTTATTTTTTGGGGGGAGGGTACCAGGGATTGAACTCAGGGGCACTCAACCACTGAGCCACATCCCCAGCCTTATTTTGTATTTTATTTAGAGACAGGGTCTCACTGAGTTCTTAGCACCTTGCCTTTGATGAGGCTAGCTTTGAACTTGCGATCCTTCTGTCTCAGCCTCCCAAGCCGCTGGGATTACAGAAGTGTGCCACTGTGCCCGGCATCCTCAACCCTTTTTATTTTTTGAAACAGGGTCTCACTAAGTTACTGAGGCTGTCCTTAATATTTGAATCCTCTTCTCTCAGCCTCCCAAGTTGCTGGGGTTACAGGTGTGTACCACCATTCCTGGTGAATATATAGTTTTATAAAACTAATTTAAAAAATGGTATATGCTAAGTGCTCAGTGGTAAAGATGGGAATTCTCTGGAAGCATTTAGCTGGAACATCTAAACAGAGACTTGGGATGATGGAAGGTTTCTCCAGAGTCTTATAACCTTGTGCAAGTTATTTAACCTTTCTGTATCATTGTCCTCATCTGTTTAGTAGAGATAATGATAAATACCTACTGCACAAGGTTGTCATGAAAATGAAATGAGCTGACATGAGAAAGCACTTTAGAACAGCATGGTGTTGTAAATGGTAGCTGTTTTCTAAAGGATGGGTAGATAGAGAAGAGACTCAATCAGCATGTGGCTTCTGTTAGTCCTTAGCATCTCTCCGAAGCGGGGAAACCTCAACACCAGGCTTCGGAAGCTGGATGAGCAGCATGAGTACAGTGCCATCATCCTGGCTGTGGCTGGCCTGCAACGCATGGGCTGGCAGAACCGGGTGGGCCAGGTAGGGGCTTCCAATTTCTTCTTTCCAGTTCATCTGCTTCTCCTTCCTTCCTGTACCTCCCTCTCTTCTTCTTCTTCCTCCTCCTCCTTTTTTTTTTTTTTTTTTTTTTTTGTACTAGAGATTTAACCCAGGGGCACTTTACCACTGAGCTACATTCTCAGCCCTGTTTGTTTGTTTGTTTGTTTGTTTATTCATTTATTTTGAGACTGGATCTCACTGAGTTGCTTAGAGCCTTGCTAAATTACTGAGGCTGGCCTTGAACTTGCACTCCTCCTCTCTCAGCCTCCTGAGCTACTGGAATTACAGGTGTGTACTGCACCACTGTGCCTGGCTGTACCTCCTCCCCCTCCTCCTCCTCCCTCCTCCTTCTTCCTCCTTCCTTTTTCTTCTTTAGTTGTAGATGGACAGTATGCCTTTATTTTATTTCATTTTTATGTGGTGCTAAGGATAGAACCCAGTGCCTCATACAAGCTAGACAAGTGCTCTGCCACTGAGCTACAGCCTCAACCCCATGTACCTTCTTCTTAACCAACTGACCTCTAATGCTGCAAATAGAGTCCCAGGATGAGGAGATTGGAAAACAAAGGCCAGACTTCTGCTTGTGCCTCCCCAGGGTTTCTAGATGATAAGCAAAGTACATCTCACTGCTGGATGCTTTTCGGCACCCCCCACTCATCCCCATCCTATTCTACTTCCACAGATCCTACATCCAGAGGAATGCATGTATGCTGTGGGCCAGGTAAGCTTGAGTGGGGAAGCCACTTGTTGATTTACTCCCTTCCCTTTGTTCTCAACAAGGAATCTGGTCTTACAACATTCAGTATCTGCATTCCCCAAAATAAAATTCTCAGGGAGGGGCAGGCCTTGGGATGCTACTGGCCCCAGAGACCCTGGGAAACAGGCAGAAGGGTGGTTCCCATCCTTAGCTCCATTAGTTGGGGGGAAATCAAGCCTGATGTACTAGGATGTGTTTTCATCAGGGGGCCCTGGGTGTGGAAGTCCGAGCCAAGGACCAGGACATCTTGGATCTAGTGGGTGTGTTACATGATCCTGAGACTCTGCTGCGTTGCATCGCTGAAAGGGCCTTCCTGAGGCACCTGGTAGGACCTGTGCTTGCCCTGGGGGAAGGGGGTGGGCTGCCAGGAAGCACTGTGTATGTAGTAATAATTCATTCTTGTTGAATGTTGTATATGTGGAGGATGCAGGTCTTGGCCCAGCAGCCTTTTCAGTTATGTCCTCTCTAAGGGCAGTGGTCAAACCATAGGAACTTTTCATTGCAGGAAGGAGGCTGCAGTGTGCCAGTAGCAGTGCATACAGTGGTTAAAGATGGGCAAGTAAGCAGGGGAAAATGAGTGGGAAGACAGGGAAGGACTGTGGTATTTCTCCCTATGCATCCCAGGTTTCTAAGCAGTCCTCTCTCAGAATATGCTGAAGCAACCATTTTCTTTCCCAGCTGTACTTGACTGGAGGAGTCTGGAGTCTAGATGGCTCAGATAGCATGCAAGAGACAATGCAGGCTACCATCCATGTCCCCACCCAGGTACCAAGGATGGAGGGTGAGGGCGTAATAAACAAGAGTGCATGTAATATTGTCATTCCCACCAAATCTCCTTCCTTCATCCAGTATGATGATGGCCCAGAGGATGATCCACAGCTGGTAGGCATCACTGCCCGGAACATTCCGAGAGGAGCCCAGCTGGCTGCTGAGAACTTAGGCATCAGCCTGGCCAACTTGTTGCTGAACAAAGGAGCCAAGAATATCCTGGATGTCGCACGGCAGCTTAATGATGTCCACTAAATGGCCTGTGGGGCACAAGTGCTTAAGTTGCCACTTTCCAATGCCTATATCTGGCCTTTAGTACCCCTGTGACCAATGGGGAGTGATTACCCCAGATTGAACTGCAGGGTCTGAGACTTCCAGGGACTTGCCTCACCTTCAGGCCTTGATGACTGCCTTGCCTTCTCTGTGAGTGGGGCTTCATCTCTTAAGAAACATCCAAACCAGTATTTGAATGTAACCAATTCTTACTAATAAACCAGCTCTGAAAATGATTGTTTTGGTGGGGCTGGGTAAAAGATATAAAGCCCCTCCCCACCTTCTTTGTACTGGGGGTAGAACCCAGAGGCTCTTTTAGAGACAGGGTCTCACTAAACTGCTTAGTTCCTTGATGAATTGCTGAGAATGGTCTCAAAACTTATGATCCTCCTGTCTCAGCCCCTGAGTTGTTGGGATTATGGGCATGAGTCACCATGCCTGGCAAAACCCTTAAACATTACTTGAGTCTAGGACATTTGCCCAATGTTCTCCTAGAACACATTTTTTTTTTTTAGGGGTGGGGGCAGGTAACTGGGGATTTAACTCAAAGGCACTCAACCACTAAGCCACATCCAACCCTATTTTATTTAGAGACAGGGTCTCACTGAGTTGCTTAGCAACTTGCTTTTGCTGAAGTTGGCTTTGAACTTGGGATCCTCCAGTCTCAGCCTCCCAAGCTGCTGACAGGAAGTCTTCAATGTTTATGCCTTGATAACTAAACAAGTCCATTGTCTCACTGGGAACACCAGGATACCAAGAGAATAGCTTTAAAATCCTATGGCTTAGGGCCTAAGGTGTAGTTCAGTGGTAGAGCATTTGCATAGCATGGAGGCCCCTGGCACTGCCAAAAAACAAAAACAAAAACAACCCAAAATCTGTTTGTCCCTTTCTCCAGTTAACAGTACAGCCTATTTAACATTAGTCTCTTCCACCCCACTACTTCAGGAAAGCATACAATCCTACAACTCTTGTAAAATGAAAACAGACACTTCATTAAAAAAAAAAAAAATCCTTTAATAAACAAAATTAGACCATCTGAAACTCCCCAATACTTAAGGTTCTAGTCGTGGAGGGGTTAGCTGCAAAATTCCAGTTCACAAGCCGAGAGGCTCAGTCCAGAGATTAACTGACATGTGCTGGTATCCAGGTGCTTGGATTGCCGATTTTAGTGGCTGGAAGGGAAATGGGGTTGATAAGCCCGACAGGCCCAGTTTTCAGTCTCTTTCAGAACAACAACTATCTACACAACCAGCTCTATGTCCAAACTGGAGGCCTTTGCCATCTCCCAAACTTCTTCCTAGGAGTCATCTCAGGATGAAAGATCAGATTTGTCCTGGCCACACCACATAGGCCTATGAATGAAGATGGAGATGACTGAAAATCGTGGGACTTGGCATCTAGGGGGCACCAAACCAAAACAAGCGATCGATTTCTCTCAAAGCCTGGAAATCAACAGTCAACGTCTGAAAGTCCTGGCAAGAGCTAAGCACCACGCCGAAGAAATGACACATCCAGGCTACAGCAACTGAGGAACTCACCTTGAGGGCTGCCGGTTTCTTGGCTTCGGCTGCCCACCTCTGCCCTACGTCAAAGCAGAAAGCAAGTCTTCCAGAAGGTGCTGTGGCCTCACCGCAGCCCACCAACCATTCTGAGGATGGGGCGGCGGCTGAGTCACCCGCACCAAGGCGGGCAGGTTCTGCGCCCCCAGCCCCGTCCCGCGGCTCAAGGGCCGCAAACGAGCGAGAGGATGCCAGCCCGCCCCTCCTCCCGGTAGCCAGGACAAGGACCGAGGCCCTCTAGCGCCGCGGCAGGCCGTGCGGGTGCGGGTGCGGGCGCGGGGGGAGGGGAGGGCGGGAGGCGGCGGGGACGCGAGGGGAGGGGGCCGGGCGCCGGGGCTCGCACGCCTCGCAGCCCAACGTGGCTCAGCTCTTTCCGTGAGGGCGGTGGTGGCCCTTAAAAGGGCCTTTGTGGTAGCATAGGGAGGGCTGGGGCAGCCGGCCGCAGCGCGGGCACCCCTCAGTACTCCTGAGAGGCCTGGGTGGCCTTCTTGCCTCCCGCCGGCGCCTTCGGCCCCACGGTGGCGCTGGTCTTCTTGGGCAGCAGCACGGCCTGGATGTTGGGCAAGACGCCCCCTTGAGCGATGGTCACGCCGCCCAGAAGCTTGTTGAGCTCCTCGTCGTTGCGGATGGCTAGCTGCAGGTGGCGGGGGATGATCCGCGTCTTCTTGTTGTCGCGGGCCGCGTTGCCCGCCAGCTCCAGGATCTCAGCGGTGAGGTACTCGAGCACCGCCGCCAGGTATACCGGCGCGCCGGCGCCCACCCGCTCGGCGTAGTGGCCCTTCCTCAGCAGCCGATGTACTCGGCCCACAGGGAACTGGAGACCCGCGCGCGAAGAGCGCGACTTGGCCTTAGCGCGGGCCTTGCCGCCAGTCTTGCCGCGGCCAGACATAGTGCGCGAGGTAGAACAGTGAAGAACAGCGTCTCGAAAGACCTTCCAACTGCCGCCCGCCGCAGTCCAACTGCTGTCGCGCGCGCCGCAGGGCCGCCCTTATAAGCCCCTAGGGCACACCCCCGCGTCCTTCCGATTGGTTCTTTTCTCCAATACCCGCCTCCGGTTGGTTGCGGTTAACCCTTCCGTGACGTGCCTCATCTGGAGACGCGTGCCCGGCGATTGGTCGAATTTGAAAACCTTTTGCCCGGGGAAAAAGAGGAGGAAGAGCTGTAGCACACAGCCGGCCTACTACCTCTGGCTGTGGCCAATCCGTGTAAAGCGCGGGAGATTTAAACCCTACAGCCAGAGACCAGGACCGGAAGACAAAAAGGGTAACATCTGAATCCACCTGGATAGCCCATGGGAAATCCGTGCTGGCCTATGATTTTTAAAGGAAAGAGGTCAACTCTACAACTATCACTGCCTCCCTTCCAGGTCTGTTCATTCCTCACTCCCTCCTCTTTTCTGGCAAAGGGAATGTAAAAGAAAGAAATAAGACCTCTTGAAAATTCCATCCTGTGCCAGAATCCTGTGACCCTCCATGTCACCTGAAATGTCAGTGTTTCAATATTTATTCAACATGTTCTATTTGGGCTCAGTTATGTTTACTGCTTGCTAAAAGTGTCTGAAATAGGCATCCTCTTGGAAGAGGTACCCCCAAACTCCTAATCTCTCCTAATCTGCTCATAGAGGAAATATACCTGCAAGGACCAACGACAAGAAAAAAAATCAACTCTTTATTGTCACTAGTGAGAGCATCTGTACCCACCTTACTAATCAGAACACTTAATTTAAAGTCAATATGTCTGTGTAGTGGCCCTTCCTCAGAAGCCAATATACTCAGCCCACAAGGAACTGGAGACTGACGGATATGCTATCTGGAAGCCCAGCATATTCCTTGAGTCAGGACTCTGAATGTTAAGTTATAGGTATCTGCATTATAGTTGCTGCACCCCACCTTACGAGGCTGCAAAGATCAGATGGAAAGGAAAAATGGCAAGATGAAGAAAGCCGTAGGCAAAGTCCAATTAATATCATTGGAGGGCTAGAAAGGCCCAGAATGCCAATAATAACTAGTGAAGGGAAATGCAATAACAAAATCTGGAGTATAGTGAAGAGTGGAAGAGGCCTGGGCCTGGAGGCAGTCTTGGACATGAGGTTGGCCCAGATTAGGACCCTGGAGACTGTGCCATAGGAAAGGGCAATCTTCAGGGAACTCAAACATCATAGAAGAGTCGGACAAGCTGGTATCGAATGGAGAAAGTGACAGCACTGCCCAGGATCTGCAAGGAGAAATGGACTGGAATAAGAACCATGGAGAACAGGAGACAAAGAAGTATAAGCCCCACCCTCAATCTCACCTGCAGCAGTAGCAGGAGCAATGTGAGGTTTCTCTCATGTATGGGCCCAAAGATTTTAAGTAGCAAGTTGATGAGGGTCATGTTGTTACACTCAGTAAAGGCACCATCCTCATTCTCACTCTGACGCACTGTGACTAGCCTGAGGCTTTCTGCTACCTGGAGGGACCAGTGGTGAAGAGAAATTCAGCTAATACCTATGTTTCAGGAATGGGGATCTACTTAATACTGCCAGCCTCCCCTTGGATCTGATGTAGGCCTAGGATCCCCATTTCCTGAGTTCAGAATGGTGGCCTGGGGCCTTACCTCCTTGTTACCTTGTTACCTTTAAAATAAAGGCGCCCAAGAAAGAGAGGCTCTTGGTCTTGAACTTGGAATAGCTCATCTCCAGTTTGCCTGTTTTAGTATTGAGTCTGCAGGGGGAAGACAGATTCATGTGACTGGCCCTCTAGTCAAATCTCTCCTCCCTGTGGTTAATTACTAGGAAAAGCACTAAATGTGGAATCAAATAACTTGAGATCTATTTCTGGCTCTGCTGTGTGATCAGAACTGCAATGAACATTAAATGAAATGCTGTTAAGTAAATGTGCTTTGTAAATTATAAAGGCCTACCTACATGGAAAGAGTTAGCTCTTCTTTGAGGACTACATAGCAAGTATATATGCTGGCTTTAGATTTCCCAAGTGAAAGGCTATGATGCCCCAAAGTACTACCTGGGTATACGGTGGCGAGGGCAGGGGATGATATGCAGGAGCTGGGGCAGTGAGTAGAGGAAGTTGAACACCTGTGGCATGAAGAAGAGTAGCATGGTCTTGCTGAAGTGTCCCAAGATGCCCACCACGGCAAAGGTCATGCCAGCAAAGTAACAGAAGGTATCTCCCACAAATACTTGTGATGGGTACCTGTGTAGGAGACAGCATCTGAAGCAGTGGCAAGAGACATTACCAATACTCTCTCCCACATCACACACTCTCAGCACTAAGCTCACCCTGACCCTAGTTTTGAGAGGAGACTGTAGTTGTCACAGCAACTCTGTAGGACCCCAGGCCCTGAATTCATCTATTCCTGGGGGCTCCATAGGATACATTCCCAACTACTGCTCAGCAGAGAACAATTTCAGAATACTACTAGGCTATATAGCTCAGTGGTAGAGTACTTGACTGGCATGTGCCAAAGCCATGGGTTTCCTAGCAACATAGGGGGGAAAAAGTGACAGAATGCTACCATCTGAAGACCCAGAAAACACTCAGTGAAGGTATGCATAGATTTAGCTGGGTTGTTATCAGGACCATCTTTGTCAGGTGTTCAGATAGTTGTCTCCCTTATCTACCAGGCTACTTACCAGTTATGATAGAATAATCCCAAGGTGGTGAAAAAAAAAGGGTATCATGAAGTAGAGGGAAAATACATGATCATCTCGATAATCACCTTTGGAAGCAAGGACAAAGGAAAAGTGAATACTCATACTCTCTGTGTACCCTCATCCTACTTTTGTTTGTATTCAAGTTCTATTCCCAGCTATATCATCCACCTCACCCAAGTCACTTTTAAGAATCCACTACCCGCCTTTTATGTCACCAGGCAATTTCAAGTGTTCCACCATTTTATGACGCTTTCAAAAACTGGTTAATGTCTTAAATTTGGTTTAACCATTCTGACTTCAGTTTGAATACCAGTTTTACTTCCTAGCTATGTGACCTTCCATGTCACATATGTGACTTTCCTCATCTGTAAAATAGGACTAATGGTAACACCTGTTACAGAATGGTTTCAAGATTTAAATAACATCTTTAAAAGTACTTACATTAATAAGCACTTGTTGATATCCATCTGTCAGAGACCACCAGAAACACACTGATAGTCAAAGTTGGGTTTACTGACTTATGAAAAGTGTGACTATACAGACTACACACCAGGGGGAACCATAGAATGTTTTATTCTGGTGGGGTATTAAGAGGGGCTTTTTTTTTTTTTTTTTTTTTTTTTTTTTTTGTGGTACCAGGGATTGAACTCAGGGGCACTCGACCACTGGGTCATATCCCCAGACCTTTTTAAGTATTTTATTAGAGACAGGGTCTCACTGAGTTGCTAAGTGCCTCGCCATTGCTGAGGCTGGCTTTGAACTCCCGATCCTCCTGCCTCAGCCTCCCAAAGTGCTGAGATTACAGGTGTGCGCCACCACGCCCGGCTAGGAGGGGCTTTTTATAGGATTCCTTTTGGATAATTCTGGGGAGGTATAAGGAAATAGAGTTGTGCTAATTCCATGATTAAGCATTTTAATATATATACTAATATGTAATTATATACATTATACACACACACATATATATATATATAATATATATATATATATATATATATATTTTTTTTTTTTAATCTAAGAAGCAGGAGGAACCATTTAGTTATTGGAAAGAAGCCAGGGTCTCTCATGCTAACTGAAAGGGGTTCTTGGTTATTTTTGTGGGTTTCTCAGTGTTCTTGTGGTTTGTCTGTATTTAGACATGATAGTGAGGGAAGAGTCTGATTTTCACTGTGTTCCATCATGGTCAGAGAGTGATTTTGATGCTGGGGTCTGTGAAACTTTTTCTGTGCAACAGGAGAAAATACAGCCTTGCTATTTGTGCCACTCCAGCTATAAATGACAGAGCTGCTATTTTTCTTTCTCAAATTTAATCACTCTCTATTGTTATTTGTAAATAGTCTCCATTATCTTTTATAATTACTCACATGTTTTTGTTTTTTTTTCCCCTCCGGTATTCCCCAAAACAATATATAAGACAACTCCCTTAATACTCAGACTTCTCTCTCTCCCCATCCCCAATCCCACCTACCTTCCAGCTCCACCAGGTTGAAGACAATGATGGAAGCAGAGATAACTAGAGACTGGCCAGCCTCTAGGCCATTAATCCCTGCTAGGATATTGATGGCATTGGTACAGAACACTGCCAGCAGCCCCATGTAGACATAGTAAAGGATCCCTGGGGGGAGACATGGTATGAAAAAAAGTTAATGCCACCTAGGAAGGGAGGATTTAAGGATATTCTTTTGAGAAATGTAATGAAAACACAGCACAGGAATGAAGAGTCACCAAAAAGGATCTGAGTAAAACAGGGGCAGAACAGGAACACTTAGAGGACAATGTGGAGTACTAGGAAGTGTTCTGTGTTGGATATCTCACATGGGGGAGGGGTATGAAGTAGATGCCACAGGGGCCATATCGATAGTGCTACTCACCTAAGTCCAGATGCAGGCCAAGAATCGGTCGGAAGGGCTTGGGTACCACAATGGTTGTGTTGCCAAAGTTGGTAAAATAGACCATGAGGAGAGGTAGTGAGGCAGCTGTAGGCAGCAGTAGCTTATGGCGCCAGCGCAGATTGAGTACATCATCAGCAAAGCCCAAGAAAATCATGCAGCAGATGGCAAGAAGGGCACC
Organism: Tamias sibiricus; assembly: GCA_025594165.1. Classification (NCBI taxonomy): domain Eukaryota; kingdom Metazoa; phylum Chordata; class Mammalia; order Rodentia; family Sciuridae; genus Tamias; species Tamias sibiricus. Next base: position 112,764,575 of record CM046657.1, read on the forward strand.
TATCAGGGCCACAAACTGGGGGAGGCTCAGGCATGTTATAATTCAATACCACCCCGCTCCTTCCAATAAGTCCCATCTTTTCAGTTCGTTCCTCAGCCCCCTTCCCCAAGTCCAAATAATCCCAACTCTTTCACTTCCGTGACCCCCACTAACTCACTTACTTCATGATGGGGGAATGCCTTACATTGCTCCTCCACAAAGCAATTCAGGAAAGGGAAAGGGATGAAGCAGAAGAGGATGATAAGGAAAACTGCACCACTGATCACTCCCTGGGACTCTGGGCTGTGGTCCAGCAGCAAGGATTCAGTGAAGGGGGAAGAAGAGAGGGGGCGTGGTCACTCACTAGTGCGGACGTTACAGAAACCCAAAATTGTCTTCTTCCCAGTTTTTTAGTGGGGCGGGGATGAGGAGGGCACCGCTGTTGGGAGTTCCTGATACACCCAAGGGTCTCCCATCCATCTTTTTCCGATGCTAACCAGTTCTTTCCAACACCTCCCAGAGTACCAGGGTTCCTGGGATAGCTCTCGGTCGCGCGCATAGTCAAGCACCTCAGTCCTCGCCCCCGCCTGCCCACCCGATCCCCTGCCCGAGACACCGTGTGCCGCCGCTCACATCTGCTGCCGAGTGGTTTTGTTGAGGTCTTGGCCACAGAGGCGCGCGGCGATAAAGTGGCCATGGAAGGCCGGGATGAGGGTGAGTGTAGCCAAAAATCCCAACAACGAGCCGATCAAATTCACCAGCAGCGGCATGGGCAAGTCCGGAAAGGCCCACATGTTAACCCGCTAGGGGCTCCGCTCCGCCGCCTACTCAGCTAACAGGCAACCTAAGCAGCAGCCCTGAGGCCTCAGCATTGGCCGCTCCTCCCGAGCAGAGTCTTCTTAGACCAGCCGGAGCAAAACCCAACAACTCTGATTTGACCCGCCCTCAGGATCCCCAGAAGGCTTTACAAAGCAACCTCGGCTCTGCTTTGCAGCACCTGCCTACCCAGAGTTTCCGCCCGGATCTTGATTGCAAAAGAACTATCAACACGGAAGGAAGCGGCGCCATTTTTAATACGGGCACTAGCGAGGGAACAGAAGTGTTAATTTAAGCTACACTTTTGTTCGAGAGTAGAGTCATATGACAAGAGTAGTGGAGAAATAATTAAAGAAAGACAAGCAAGAGCGGATACTTTCCTAACATTATATTAATATTTCTACAGCGGAAATGCCCCTTGCCCGGTTCCAAGATGAAAGCCTCATTGTACCACGTGTTCGACACTACTCTCTCTCTCTCTCTCTCTCTCTCCACGTCAGTTTTAGTTCGGTCGCCCCCGCAGGTCACGTTTAAAGGGCCAGTACCAGGCGCTTAATCCGGCATGCCTTGGAGCCAGGAAGATGGCTACTGGAAGCCAGGGGGAACGAGGGTATGGAACCTCACCTACTTCTTGTAGGAAACTTGTTGTCAACGTAGTCGGAAGTCAAGGTAAACACAACTCGGTTTCCATAAGCGCAGCTGCAATTTAGAAGGATGATGTAAATTCTAAAGCGTAGACTTTTGAAAAGCCCCTCCCACTCTGTACTTTTCCCTCAATATCCCACCCACCTTCTACCTCCACCGTAACAGTTCGTTGCCGGGCAACCCAGGGCGGCACCTCACTACTGAAGGAACTGGAGTGCTTTTAGGTCTTGAATTCAACTCGGGACTTGAACTTGCTCTTGGATCACTGCATTGTGCCAAGCTCCCAGAACGAGCTTATGGAGCCCTAGGCATCGGAAAGAGCTAAGGAGGCAGGAGAACCAGATCCACACCTGGCTTCTTGTAAGCCTGCCCATCTCCTTCCTAGTCAGGTTTCTTTCTCCACATCGCTGTACTTTTGTTTGACACTTTCCCCCTGCGATTAACAGTTCACCTGCATCTTCATTCCTTACACACACACACACCAGGAGCAAATTACTTCCATTCTTTTTTTTTTTTTTTTTTTTTTGGTGGTACCGGGGATTGAACTCAGGGGCACTCGACCACTGGGTCACATCCCCAGCCCTTTATTTGTATTTTATTTAGAGCCAGGGTCTCACTGAGTTGCTAAGTACCTCACTTCCATTTTTTTTTTTTTTTTTTTTTTTTGGTACCAGGGATTGAACTCAGGGGCACTCGACCACTGGGCCACATCCCCAGCCCTTTTTTTTTGTATTTTATTAGAGGCAGGGTCTCACTGAGTTGCAAGGCCTCTTGCACTGAACTCTCGCCTCCTGCCTCAAAGTACTGGGATTACAGGCGTGCACCGCCCCGGCTTCTCACTTCCATTCCATTCTTTTTTTTTTTTTTTTTTTTTTTTTTGTGGTTACCGGGGATTGAACTGAGACCACTGGGTCACATCCCCAGGTATTTTATTTAGAGACCTTGAGTTGCTAAGTGCTCTCGATCCTCGCGATGCCTCAGCCTCCCAAAGTGCTGGGATTACAGGCGTGCGCCACCGCGCCCCGGCTTCTCACTTCCATTCTTAAGAGAGGAAATCACAACCTGAGAGTTAAGAGATGACTCAAATAGTCTGGCACTTTGTCCATCCTTTCCAATATGGCATACTTTAGTTGTCAGGATAGGATTGGCTCTTTTTAGGCCAAAGATGAGTCTTTCCTTTCCTTTCCCTCCATATCAGGTATAAAACTGCCCCTTCTACTTGAAGGTGGCTATAATTAACAACAACAACAAAAATATATATAAAATACATAAATACATACACACATAATCCCACTAATTTATTGGATTGTATTCCATTAAATTTTGTTTTTTCTGTGTTTGTGTGTGCAAGCAAAGTCTCTGGAGGCAAGTGTTTTCCTTTCCACAGGGTGTCCCCATGGGGCTAAGGACACAAGGATATGTGTGTGCAAGGCATCATCACATAAACCTGTATCTGGAAGATGAATAGAGGGTAATTGGTGCACATGGAGAGTGCAACAGGTTGTGACCAGAGAAAGTGAGAGGGCCTTGAAGAAGAGAATTTTCTCAAAAGATTTCAGTAAGTGGTAAGAGTAGAAAATCCTTTCTTCCAAATGGGGATAGTGAGAGTGAGATGCCAGGAGCAGGTGGAGAGGAGGAGCTTCTATGATTCCCAGAGAAGGCACCACTCAGTTATCTTGTTGATCAGGAGCAGACTGAGACTCCCTGGAGGTCTGAGGTACAGTCTGTATCTATTTTATTATTATTGTTAGAAGGCCAATCCTCATAAATTTTCCTGCCCATCTGGCTTAAACCCTAAAATCTCTTTACTCTTTCTTCCAGAAATCATCAGCCCATCCATCCCTTTGAGTAAGAAGACTTATTCAAAGACAAGACACTGGGGATTCACTATATATATATATATATATATATATATATATATATATAAAAAACCATCAGAAAATAGTTACCTAGATATTTGTCATATAATTTGAATAATTTTGTTCCAATAATGGTAAATGCCCAATTGATTATCAGACTAATCAGAGAGAGAAACAAACACATGACTCACTTGAAAATTTGGGCCCTTTCTAGTAAACGTTCAAAGCAGTAGCTGAATGCTGAAAAACAGTCATTAGGATTTATAAATCATCTGAGTTGTTACTGGTCTTGGGCTGAACAGGCAATGTCTATGATGTACATTTCCTTCTGAGCAGCCCTGAGCTCCAAGTAAGTAAGGCCAATCCTCCTCCTCCTCCTCCTTTCCTCCTTCTTCTTCTTCTTTTTTTTTTTTTTTTTTTTTTTTTTTTTTTTTTTTTTGGTATGGGGGATTGAACTCAGAGGCACTTTACCCTTGAGCTGTCTCCCTAGTCCTTTTTATTCTATTTTATTTTTACTGGGGAGTGAACCAAGGACTCAACTACTAAGTCACATCCCCAGCCCTTTTATGTATTTTATTTTGAAATAGGGTCTTGCTTAGTTGCTTGGGGCCTTGATAAGTTGCTGAGGCTGGCTTTGAACTTTCGCTTCTTCTGCCTCAGCCTCCCAAGTCACTGGGATTACAAGCATGCACCACCATGTCCAGCCCTTTTTATTTATTGAAACAGGGTCCTGCCAAGTTGCTGGAGCTGCCCTTGAACTTGTTTGTGATCCTCCTGGTTCAGTTTCCCAAGTCACTGGGATTATAGATGTTCCCCACTGTGCCCACTCCAATCCATTATTAAGTTCATTTCCAGACTAAGCCTTTCCTGAAAATATTTCACAGTACTTAAAAAGACTATGAGATTGCTCTTGATAGTTCAGGACTGTGATACTTGCAGGACCCTAATTGTAGCTCTGTCCAGGCAGCTGAGTTGCTCCTTCCCCCGGCACCCCACCATACTGGGAATTGAATGCAGAGGTGCTCTAACGCTGACCTACATCCCCAGCCCTTCTTATTTTTCTTATTTTTAGACAGGGTCTCACTAAGTTGCCTAGGCTTACCTTGAACTTATGATCCTCCTGCCTTAGCCTCAAGTAGTGGGGTTACAGGCATGCACCACTGCATCTGGCACTGAGTCTTTCTCCTTTTTTTTTTTTTTTTTTTTTTTTTACCCCTCCCTTATCTGTCTAACTAGCAAAAGTCCTTAGCTGAAAGCAAACCCTAAGATCTCCCATTCCATTCCAAAGATGGAAATACAGAAATTCTTAGTGTTTACATGTATATTGGAGTATTTTCTGTTATATTTCTTAAAATTACAAGCAATTTGCAAATCCCTACTATGTACATAGGAAACTCTTAAGTAAAATAGGGAACACAAAGTGATATAAATACAGTTGCTTCCCCCAAGGAGAACTTTGGCATATTTAAAGTAACTTGATTGAATATGAGGGAAGAGAGATGAGTAAGACATGGTCCTCACTCTTAGGCAATTTCCCCATGAACAGAAAAATCAGACATAAACAACCAGCTAGACTGTAATGCAAAATGAAACGAGTGCTGGAGATCTAACTAATTCATGTAAGACTGAATTCTGAAGCTGATCTGGCAGCATAGGACCGGACCAAGCACCTAGTGGAGGAGTTGAGGAAATAAATCTGAGAACTCAGAGAACTGAGATCCTTAGGAGGTCTAAAGGTTCCTAAAGAAAGATTCTTGGTAGAAGAGGGTCTTTGTAGTGAAACTCTGCATGTGGACACTTCCTGCAAAATCTTCTTCTCTAGCGGGGCGAGGTGGTGCACAGCACACCTGTAATCCCAGCACTTTGGGAGGCTGAGGCTGGAGGATCACGAGTTCAAAGCCAGCTTCAGCAATGGCGAGGCACTTAGCAACTCAGTGAGACCCTGTCTTTAAATAAAATACAAAAAAGGGATGGGAATGTGACCCAGTGGTCAAGTGCCCCTGAGTTCAATCCCAGTACCACAAAAAAAAAAAAAAAAAAAAAATCTTCTCCTCTAATTCTGGATGCTCTGCCCACCTACCACTTCCTCATGGGTTCTGGATCTGATGGATCTGAGCTTTTCCTCCTTTGATTTCACATCTTCCACTTCCCTGATACTAGAAATGGAGACTCTAGGAATCCCTGTTGGTTTTAGAGTTTGGTGATATTGTGTGAGCAGGGTCATAGCAAGATTATCTCATCACCCACTTCTCCCCATCACTCCTTACATTGAAATTTAAGGATACTTCAGGCTGTCTCCTCTGGCTCACATGACCCTTCTGCTGACCTGCCAGGTCCTTCCTAGCCTTACAACCCATGCTTTAGAAGGCATTGGTTATTCTCCTGTGCTCATTCCTTAGACAACCAAATGGATTTGGAAGATATTTAACACCTCCCCTTCTACCTCTCTCTGGAAGGCACTATGTGCCAGAGACCTTCCCATGTGTATGTAGAAGGGGCTCTTGGGGCATAGGAGTGCCTTTGAATTCTTCTTTAGGTTTTTCCTTCCCCAGAAAGCAAAGATGAGCCCCAAACCTATAAGGATGGAATACACTCCCTAAATCTAGGAAAAGGGTAGGTCCTGAGACCAGACAGAGATTCAACAATATACCTACAATACCATTTTGGGGGAAACTTGTTGGGATAATACATATTTGGGGCTTTGGGTTTTTTTTTTTTTTTTTTGGGGGGGGGGCTTTGTTTTTGAAGCGTTCACCACTGTGTTGTCCTTGAACTCCTATTTGGTCTCCAATTCCTAGATTGAAATGCTGCTCCCACCCCAGCCTCCTGAGTAGCTAGGACTATAAGCCTGCACTATGGCATCGGTGGGATATCACCCACATATTTGGATGGCACAGTCTTCTGGCCAAATCTATTGATAGTCCAGTGCTACATTGCCAGCTCCCTTCTCATTACCACCCTCTCTACATGTGCTCCATAGGCAAGAGCTGTTACTATGGAAATATATTATTTTTAAAAATAGATGCATCCTAGGGCTCAGGAAATATCTCCAGAACAAATCCACACGAGGAGTGAGGAGGTTAAATGGGGGTGTTCCTAGGTCCTAGCTCCAAGGAGAAGGAGATTGATGGGTGATGGAGTGAATACAAGGTTCCATGTTCTATTCTCAACCTTTACCAGGTTCAGGTTCCGCTTTCTGTCATGTCAGCAGGACCCCTGCCAGGCACTTCTGTCTGAGAGGGATGCCCTGCGCCTCCTTACCCTGGGCCTAGCTTCAACCAGGGAATGGGAACCTAGAAGCTGCTGAATCTGGGGGTGTTGGGAAAAGGGGGCAGTGATTTCTACAGGGGTCACCGCCTTCTTAACCCCACAGGCGCCTAACCTGAAGAAATCTAAGATGCGTAGGGGAAGACGGAGGCGGCGTCTCAGACAAGTGAAGTTACTCTTGCCTTGAGCTGGGGTGAAGGGGTGCATCCCAACTGCAGGATGGGGCGGGGCGGTCAGAGAACCCGCCTATTTTTCAAGCCAGGAGCCCTGTTTGCTCGCTGCTCATCCTCCCGCCCTACTCCAGCTCCGAGAGCCAGGCTGGCTGGGCCCCGCCCCGCGCGGGGTGCGGCTCCTTTAAGGGCGGGTGGGGGCGGGGCGCCGACCGTGTTGTCAGTGTCAGCTCTGCGCACGCAGACCTCCCGGAGCCGGTGCCGGTCTTCGAGCCCCATCGTCTCCGCAGATCAGTCTCCGCCCGGGTCCGGCGGGGCCCGCGCGGTGGGAGGAGTCGGGCGCTGGCCCGCTACTAGTCCAGGTGGACGCTGGACCAGGCGAGGAGGGACCCGGGCAACGGAGAGAGAACCCCTGCGTCGCGACCCCTGAGGACCTCTTCTCGATCTGTGGCACCCACCAGCCCCAGCCACTCTGCTCAAGAGAGCCCCCGAGCCCGCGCGCCCAGCCCCGGGGGAGCCCGCCCCCGCCCCGCGGCCGGCCCGGGCCATGCTCCCCCGGGGCAGCGGCTGAGCCCGAGCCGGGACCGGGACCCGAGCTCGCGCAGAGCATGGCTCTGGGCTGGGGGCAGCAGGACGTGGGCTGGGCGGCCCTGCTTTTCCTCTTCGCCGCCTCGCTGCTCACAGTGTTTGGCTGGCTGCTGCAATATGCCCGGGGTTTGTGGCTGGCGCGCTCCCGGAGGGGCCGGGGCCCGGGAACCGCCTTAGCCACGGAGCCGGGGGGTTCCCTGCGCGAGCTGGGCGTGTGGCGCTCGCTGCTGCGGCTTCGGGCCACTCGGGCCGGCGCCCCTGAGGAACCAGGAGTCCGGGGCCTCCTGGTGTCGCTCTTTGCCTTCAAGTCTTTCCGGGAGAACTGGCAGCGGGCTTGGGTGCGAGCGCTGAATGAGCAGGCCTGCAGAGACGGGGTGAGTTGGATGGAACCCCTGAGGTCCCTTTAGCTTTTCCTTCCAGTAGAGGGACTGCTCATATTAGGAGGGCGAGATGGGGGCAGGGGATCTACTGGGGAACCCCATGGCTTCTTTTCCCTCCCAGATCAAATGGTGCAGGTGAGGATGGGGGTTTTAGAAATCCAGTTATGTCCCAAATCTATTTTTGTGGGCTAGGTACTCTCTGGCTCCAAACCCAGGCACAAGTTACTGTTCTCATAGCAACGCTAATCCCTGTGCCTGAGGGCACTTCCGCCTAGCCTGAGTGCTGGTTGGGCAAGGGGAGACAGGTGCACCTGCGGAAGGAATTTGCCTGGTCCTCATGCCACCACACCCAGTTTACATTTCATGCTCCGAATCCTTGATGTGGCCAGGCACATCCACAGGAATATGAATTACCCCCATGCTTATCAGTAATTTCACTGTCACAGTCAAACATCCTTTTCCTCCATGCTGGTCTGCAGTGTATTTGTTGAGGGGGGAAATATCCAGGCAAAGAGCAGATTGGAAATCTGTCCTTTCCAATAAATGAACTTGGAGTTTCCCCTTGAGGGTCAGTCACTAATCAGCATAGCCTACTTCCTCCTATTGCACCATAGGCATCTAGCCTCCCAGGAAGTGGGGCAGGAAGCACCATCATGAGACCAAGGTTAGGTGGAAGGCAGAAGCCTCCCTCTTCTGGGCCCTCTTCCATCCTGGCCCATCAACCTCTCCTTGCCTTCACAGTCTATCAGTGACTTGCTCAGAGGGTTCTTCATTTCCAGACACAAGTCTAGAGGTTTTACCCTACTAGCTCCCCAAATGCCCCAAAACAGAAGTGGCCACAAGTTGCCCTGCTTCCTTTTCCCAGCTGGTCAGCTGAAAGCCAAATGACATCTATCAGTTTATACCTTGAACCCATCTCTCTTCATGCACCTTGTCCCTGGGTCAGAAGCAACTCCCTAGGGCAGCTGACTCAGCTGGACATTGGCCTCCCTTGCAGGGGGTGGGAAGATTGAGGTTCCAAGCATCCATCTCCCTGTCTCCCTTGGCCTGGTCTTTGAAGATGAGAGCTATCAGAGCAGAGAAGTTGACTTCTCTTGGTTTTCCAGGCATGTGAGCCCTGTGGATTTGTTTCTTCCATCTCAAGACTCAAGAAAGAGTTGGTGCCCATTCTGTGCCTCTTAGTTCTTCCCATCCTCCTCTTCATAACTCTGGCTGAATTAAGGAATGGCTCTTTCAAGACCTAAGCTAAGGAGCTTTCTGCTCACTAATACCATCCTGCTGTCTACCTTGAGGAATTAGCCAGGACCCTGGACATATGAGCCCTCTGAAATTGCTTCTTTTCACAGTACCTCTGGTGAAGTTTCCCAAGGCCATGCTGAGCTGTTCTTCATCTCTAAGAGGGTAGATAGAATCATACTCTTGAGCTTTCACATCCTATTGAAGGCCTGGCCTCATTTTTCCAGCTCTTATCTTGTAATAAGTGACCCTACTGTTTTCACTCTTAGCTCAGTTTTGTCACTCTCTCCCCAGCTGTTATATAATAGAGTTGACAATATACCTTTATTTTTTCCCCCTATGTACATCTTTCTTTGGATATATGGTGGGGGAGAGAAGGGAGGCTCCTGGCATTCCAGGAAGGATCCAGGATCTTCACTTTAAGACTCTCTAGTCTCAGGAGTGGTCTAGCTCTGCAGTTCGCACCAACCTCTAGCAGCTGCAATCCCCTGGAGAGACGGGTCTTGAGGGAAATACCTCTTGTCCTAAAGCCTTGAGCCAAGGAGAGGCCAGAAGCCAGCCTGCAGCTGAGGCATCCGCAGTGCCAGGGCTCAGCCAGCAACTAAGCAGGCCAGCCATGTGGGGGGTAGCTCCAGAGAACTGATCCTGTGCCCACATTATTTCCTCAGAGCTCCATCCAAATCACCTTTGAGGAGGTGCCCAAACTCTCACCCAGAACCAGCATTAGCCATGTGACCTGCGTAGACCAATCAGAGCGCACCATGGTAAGGGATGGCAATCCCCTCTTTGGGGCCTGAGGCAGGGCTGACCCCAAGGGTTCCCTTTAGTTCTGAGGGTTCTTAACCTGGAGAGTTCTTAATCTAAGGATTGGCTTCATGAGGTCTGGAATTCCACTAAAGTTATGGGCAAAATGTTGTATGTGTGTATACATCTGTATTTTTCTGGGGAAAGGAGTCTGGCTTTTGTCTGATTCATTTAGGTGCTTATGGCTCCAAAGAGGTAAAGCCCCAAGGGAAATGGAAGGGGCCTGCTGAACCATCACAGGGCAGAACACAGTAGGGTGAGCACCCTGCCTCCATGTCTGACTCTGCCTCACCTGTCTCAGGTGCTGCGCTGCCAGCTCTTTGCTGAGGAGGTGCGGTTCCCAGTCTCTGTGACCCAGCAGTCTCCAGCTGCCGTCTCCATGGAGACCTACCACGTCACTCTGACACTGCCACCAACACAGGTGGATAGAAACATGGGCAACTGAGTTGGGGAGGGGGACAGTTCACTTGGCTCAGCGTTTTCTGTTTGGTTCCCCTCTGGGATGGAATTTGTCAAGGGAGGCTCCTAGAGAATTGGGAGTGGAGCAAGTCAACCCAATACCTTTGTCTCTGTTCCTAGTTGGAAGTCAACCTGGAGGAAATCCCTGGTGAGGGGCTGCTAGTATCCTGGGCCTTCACTGATCGCCCAGATCTCAGCCTGACGGTGCTTCCCAAGCTGCAGGCCAGGGAGGTAAGGAGAGAAGGCTGGAAGAGAAGAGGCAGAACAGGGAGGCAAGCAGAGCAGGAATGCCACCTCTTCATTCTCCTTTCAGCAGAGAGGTGAGGAGCAAGTAGAGCTCTCAACAATTGAGGAACTGATCAAGGATGCCATAGTCAGCACTCAGCCAGCCATGATGGTCAACCTCAGGGCTTGCTCAGCCCCAGGAGGCCTGGTCAGTAGAAACCCAAAGAAAAAGGTTTGTGTGCACCCTATCCCCAGGGCACTGTCTCGGGATTATTACTCTTTCTACCTCCTTTTAGGTATCCAGTGAGAAGCCACCTGTGATGCCCCAGGCTCAGCCATCCATCATCAGACCTACCCGCTTATTTCTACGGCAGCTTCGAGCATCTCATCTGGGAAGTGAACTGAGAGGTAAGAGGTAGAAGCAGCTGGAGGACTGCCAAGGGCATGGTCACAGGGCATGGTACTCCCTGTCATTCTGCCATAGCTTCCCATATTTGGTCTGAGCATCTTCCAACTTCTGGTTACTCACAGGCAATGAGGAACTGTGCTGTGTCGCTGAGCTTGACAACCCCATGCAACAGAAATGGACCAAGCCTATGAGGGCTGGTCCTGAGGTGGAATGGACAGAGGACCTGGCTCTGTAAGGAATGACCTCGCCCCCAAACCCTGCTCCCATGGGTAGACTGAGGATGAAACCCTTCCAACCTAGCCCTGGCATGAATCAGCTCTGCATTCAGTAGACTTTGATGTGAGCCTTTATCATACATCAGGCCCTAGCCTAGGTCCTGGGGATACAGACATGACCAAGATACAGCCCCAACCCCTAGGTTGATCACAGGCTTGAGGCAGTGACAGATGTACACAGAGAAGATAGTACAAGCATGCCAATGAGGTTCACACCTCACTGTGTGGGGAAGTAATTCTCATAGTGGAATAGGATCAGAGTAGGCTTCATGGAGGAGGTGGCATGGAGTAACAGAGTGTGAAAGTATTCTTGGCAGAAGGAATAGCTTGAGCAAATGGAAGAGAGTGGTTTGAGACCGAGTGATCAGCTAGTCAGGGTAGAGTAGGGCTGGAGCATTTTAATGCCTGGCTAAGGACAGCTGTCTATGCTTAGGCTCTGCCCCATTCTATTGGGAAGAGGGAGAAATTGAAGGGCAGGATAATCTTCATCAGAGCACCAGTACTCTAATTTTTGTGTATATCTCTGAGCCTCTGGCCTGTGATGGACCCAAGAGTGGGTTCAGTGTACTTATCTTCCCCCTCCATGGTATATCTTGGCCCACAGGGATCTGGGCCCCCAGAGCCGGGAGCTGACCCTCAAAGTGCTAAGGAGTGGCAACTGTGGAGACAGTGAGTGTGGGGCAGAAGGGGCACCTCTGGGTGGGTGCTGAGTGGGTGCTGAGTGGGGCCTGGTCACGGGTCCAGCTCACAGTGCCACCCCTGTCCCCAGCTGAGCTCCTGGGCCAGGCCACACTGCCTGTGGGCTCCCCCTCCAGACCACTGTCTCGAAGACAGGTGTGCCCACTCACCCCAGGGCCAGGGAAAGCCCTAGGCCCAGCAGCCACCATGGCAGCAGAGGTGAGAAGCTGATCCCTGGTGGTGGGGGGTGAATGGGTGGACACAGGGGCTGGGCGGTCTCTGAGACCCCGACCCCTTGCCCTCCCACCCCTTGGCAGCTGCAGTATGAGGAAGGCTCCCCTGGGAACCTGGGCACACCCACTCCCTCCACTCCACGCCCCAGCATCACACCTACCAAGAAGATTGAGCTGGATCGGACCATCATGCCTGATGGCACCATTGTCACCACTGTTACCACTGTCCAGTCCCGGCCCCGTGTAGATGGCAAATTAGGTAAAGAGGAGGAGCCTGGGAGCCCAGCTCTAGCCGGGGGCCATATACTGTAAACCCCTGGTAGAACAGGGAAAGGGGAACCCTGTTTCTTGGCGTTCTGCTCCCATCCTGGCACTTCTTCCTCATGATCTCTCTCTTTCACACTTTTCCTTACATCCCTCCCTTTCTCCAGCTACTCCTCTCACCCTCAGATCTTTCTCATACAGGACTCTTGCTCTTCCACCTGCCTATATTCCCACCCCTCTATCTTTTCATGGGTCTCTTTCCTTCTCTGACTCCAGCCCCAACTGACTAATTGTCCTTCCCTCCATTTTCAACCTTCCAACACCCTGGAGACCCTCCAACATACCCAGTAGCCTCTGTGGCATTTTTCCCCCAGTGGCCCTCCATCATACTTCTTTCATCTCTAGGAGTCCATGGCAGTTCCCCTACCTCCATGGGCCCCTGTACCTCCTCTGTACACTCTCCATGTTTTTATGACATCTGTTCACACCCTTAAATGGGCCCCGTGGCACTTTCCCTCGTTCTCTTTAGTTCTTGTGGTATCTTTTTTGTCCCTTTGGCATCTTCTTAATCACCCGAGTGATTAATCATCCCTTAATCATCCTTGCTTGAGTCAACCAAAGTCTGCATCTTGGCAAAGATAACAGGGGGGCCACTATAAAGCACCTCCCAGCTCACTGACCCTCCCCCACCCACCAGACTCCCCCTCCCGCTCCCCGTCCAAGGTGGAGGTGACTGAGAAGACGACAACTGTGCTGAGTGAGAACAGCGGCCCCAGTAATGCCTCCCACAGCAGTAGCCGTGAGTGGGGAATGGGCATGTGTGACTGTTGGGCACTGGTGCCCTATAGTCAAAAACCACTTTGGGTGGGGCAGGAGGAGTTTGAGTCCAAGAAGATGTCAGGGAAAAGTCAAATTATCTATTCTCTGGACGCCCAGCAGGGGAGAGCCACCTTTCCAATGGCTTGGACCCAGTAGCAGAGACAGCGATTCGCCAGCTGACTGAGCCCAGTGGGCGGGCAGCCAAGAAGACACCCACCAAGCGCAGCACTCTCATCATCTCTGGGGTTTCCAAGGTAACAGGGCTCTGGGGAAAGGAGCTGGGCTAGGGAAAAAGCCCTAATGGGTCACTTCTGCACATTAAAACTCATCCCTTCTGCCAGGTGCCCATTGCTCAGGACGAGTTGGCACTATCCCTGGGCTATGCAGCCTCCCTGGAAGCCTCAATGCAGGAGGATGCAGGCACCAGTGGAGGTGGTCCCTCTTCACCTCCCTCTGACCCACCAGCCACATCCCCAGGACCTCTAGATGCCCTCTCTAGTCCCACGAGTGTCCAGGAAGCAGATGAGACAACTCGTTCAGACATTTCTGAGAGGCCATCAGTGGATGATGTTGAGTCAGAAACAGGGTCTACTGGTGCCCTGGAGACCCGCAGCCTCAAGGATCACAAAGGTGGGAAGATATTAGAAGGATGTCCCCTGCTTTTATACCCAGTATTGTGACCTGGGTCCTAGTAGCCAGTTGGGGACATGAGGGGCTCAGCTGACTTGACTTCTCCTTCCTTCCCTAAGGTGCAGGCAAGCTAGAGGAGAGAAGGGAACTTGGTGCTTCAGTTCCTGGCCTGGATTTGACAGGCTTGGGTGACAGGAAGGGATGCCAAATGATTTCCCTTTACCTCCATTTTTTTTCTTCTTCTTCCTGGGTCTAAAGTCCTGTCTGCCTTCCTTCTTCTTTTTTTTTTTTTTTTTTAAATATTTATTTATTTGCTTTAGTTGTACACAATGAGTTTATTTTTACGTGGTGCTGAGGATCGAACCCCGGGCCGCGCGCGTGCTAGGTGAGCGCTCTACCGCTGAGCCACAATCCCAGCCCCCTTCCTTCTTCTTTTTAAAAAAATTTCTTCCCCTTTGCACTGAACCTACCCATCCTCAATAAGTATAAGACATTCTACCCTGACAACTGTAGAGAATCAGAAGAAGAACAACAGACAACCTTAGGATTGTACCTCTCACAGTGTGATATAGGCTGTGGACAGCTCTGGTAACTTTTTTGTTTTTTGTTTTTGTTTTTGTTTTTGTTTTGGTACTAGGGATTGAACTTAGGGGTACTTAACCACTGAGCCACATCCCCACCCCTTTTTAATATTTTATGAGATGCTTAGTGCCTTGCTAAGTTGCTGAGGCTGGCTTTGAACTCGCAATCCTGCTGCCTTAGTCTCCCGAGCCACTGGGATTACAGGCATGCACCACCATGCCCAGCTGGTAGCTCTAACTTTAAAGGATGAAGGCTTACCCCGAAAAATATTCATCTGTTGACCAATGAGCCTATCAACCATGAATCTGTTTATGATTTAAGCCTGCATCACTTCTTGGGATGAAGAGATTCCTAAATCCAAAGCCTGCTGTGTAAGCACCTTCTTCATCCTCTTGGTTCTGAATTTACCTCACTGAAGTTTTGATGCACCACTTCCTGTGCACACCCTGGAATACAGTAAATAAGTTAGTGTCAACCTACCTTTTCCTTCATGATTTATAGACATTGGGGAATACCTTCTGCATGGCCTTTGTCTCTCCATAAGAAAGAGCCCAATTCCAAGCTGTCTCTCAGAGCAGCTGACCTGTGACATTCCTCTTTGGGCCAGAGTCAGAGGGGCACATGGAACCATAGCTATGAATTCACCATTTCTTCCTCAAGATGGATAAAGCATATTTTTGCTTCTACTTTCCTAAGAAAGTCTGCCTTTAGGCCAGGGGACTGGTTCTGTTCTTCATCTTTTGTCTCTCCATCCTTAGTCCTTTCTCTGTCTCTCCCACCTCACCCCACCCCTTGCCACTGTCTCTGCCTCAGTTACACTCTCTTTCCCCACAGTGAGTTTCCTGCGCAGTGGCACTAAGCTCATTTTCCGCCGGAGGCCTCGACAGAAGGAAGCTGGTCTGAGCCAATCACACGATGACCTCTCCAACACAACAGCCACACCCAGTGTCCGAAAGAAGGCTGGCAGCTTTTCTCGCCGCCTTATCAAGCGTTTTTCCTTCAAATCCAAACCCAAGGCCAATGGCAACCCCAGCCCCCAGCTCTGAGGGCCCTCCTTACCTCCTGAGCTAGGAGAGGGCAAGAGTTCTCTCAGCCCATTCCCCACATCCTCTTCTGTATCCCTTCCTGGATTCCCAGTGCCAGGGCCAGGAGAGCTATTGGGTTCCAGGAAACCCTGTCCAGCCTGGGCTTTGGGGCCAGTTGGAAGGGTACTTGCAGTGGGAAGCATTCAAGAGGTGGGCATCCACGCTGTGGACATTGAAGAAAGTTCATGGCTGGGAGTAAGAGATGGGCTCTGTCCTGGCATGTGTGGACATTCCTCAGAAGCCTTGGCCCCCTGCTGACACTGGCCCCCCAAGAGGAGTCCTAGGGTGCTCAGTTCCTCAGCAGATCCTTCCTCCCTTATTTATTCTCTTTTCTATTTATATGCGTGGTCTAGGACCCTCAGCAAACAGATGACAGAAGGCATCTCTCCCAGGTGATCCTTCTTTTCTGTACCAGGAGCGTAGGTAATTCCCAGGAAGGGTTCCCACACCTCCCTCAGGTCCCTACTCAGACCAGCACCAGTGTCTGCCTCTGAGGACATTGGCGGCTCATAAAAAGCCAGGCCAGTGCCCGGGATGGGGGGCAGGTACTCCCCCCTCCCTGCCTCCCCTACTGCTCCTCATCCCTCCCTCCCCCTTTATTACCATTTTTGTACTTGATGCCTTCTCCCTGAGCAATGACTCAGTTTGAAGGAGGGAGCAAGGAGCCTGGTGGGAAGCCTTCCCCAGAGAGATGGCTTGAGGGGCTTTAAAGACTGTGTGATGGAGCAAGAGCACTGCTGCACCTCTGTATGTTGGAGGATGATGATGTCCATTGCTGTGTGATGGCTTGGAATTTAATTTATTAAATTAAAGTCAAATTGGAGTTTATAAACTGGGCAATTATTTATCCTTTGAAAAGCAAATAGACTGTGGATTGATAGAATGGGAGGATGAGAGATAGGGATCCAATTAGTGAGATGGGGCAGATGTTCCTGCATGGAAAAAGGTACATGCAGGGAGAGGATAGAAGAAGCAAAAGGCCCGGGAGGGTGAAGTTGCAGCAAAAATGTCTTATTAGCTAGTCCAGCATCCTCATCCCCTTTTCTCAAGCAGGCTGCTCCCACCAGGACATAGTAGAGTTCAGAGCATGGACTCCAGAATGAGACTACCTGGATTTGGGTCCCAGCTCCACTAATTACCCATGTGACTTTGGGCAAGTTATAAAATCTGAGTTTTCTCATTTGTAAATTGGGGACTGTGATAATAGCAGCTACCATTCAGTTGTGGGTGAGATGGAAATGAGTAAAGTGCTTAGAAGTCTGTTGCACATCATCATTGCTAAGTGAGTATTAACTATTGCCTCAGAAGAAACCAGGAGGGGGAAGTCTTACAAGTGTTTCATCATAATAAAAAGTCGTATTCCTAATTGTGGGCAAGTTTTAGCAATACTAGCAAATTCTGTCCCTGGTTCCTGTCTTCCTGGATCTTGCACAGACCTTAAACCAGGTAAGCTGTTACAGGGATATTGGGCAGAGCTCAGGACCAACAAGCAGGAAAACTGAGTCTGCCACAAACACACTAAGTGACCTTGAACAGGACACTTCTCCTTTCTGAACCTCAGCTTCCTCATCTCTGAAATAAAGGTGATCTGAATAATCATTCCTGTTACTTTTAGCCTTGACATTCTATTACTTGCTTGCACCACAAAGGGTTCAGGCCATGTGCCTTTGGGTAGACGGCACAGAATTGTTAACATTCCCTATGCTCCTGTCCATTCTAGTCACAGAATATGGGATATTTAGTAGAGAAGATATTTAGATATTTGGTTAATTTTTATATAGTAAAATGTTCAAATCTAGGTCATGAAAACTCAAAGAGATTTTTCAAGCTGTTTGCTCTAACCTGATAAATGCAACTTATAGTAGTTACAGAGGAGCAGTTTGTTTACCAGTATGATAGGCAAACATGATGAACTTATAATTTCATGGGAAACTTTTGTTGATGGTGGGCAGAGATACTCAGATTCCCACTGGACCTAGGATTGAATAAATGGTAACTGGAAATTATACTCAGCTTGTGGTGCTGAGCATCCAGAGATCAATGCAGTCTCATATTGTTATAGTGAAAATAATCCTGATCTCATTTCAAATATAGGGATTTTTAAAATTAATGTAGGCTGGGATATAGCTCCCATGGAGTACTTGCCTAGCACCACATACACACACACACACACAAAAAATAAACTAAAAAAGGGCAAAAGAAATATGAAAGATAATTTCATCAACTTTATCCATTTCACACTTTCAAAAGAGATCCACAGCTTTTTTTTTTTTTTTTTTTTTGGTACCAGGGATTGAACTCAGTGGCACTAGACCACTGGGCCACATCCCCAGCCCTTTTTTGTATTTTATTAGAGACAGGGTCTCACTGAGTTGCTAAGTGCCTCGCCATTGCTGAGGCTGGCTTTGAACTCGCGATCCTCCTGACTCAGCCTCCCAAAGTGCTGGGATTACAGGCGTGCGCCACCGCGCCCGGCTTAGATCCACAGCTTTTAATGAGAATGAATTATGCTTTAATTTTTTTTGTAGCAGCTTTTAAAGAACAAATCTCTCAGGATATGTCTGGATTATCCAGCCAAAATTATGGCTTGTTTTCAACAGAAGCAGATTGAGATGGAAGTAAACTATGCTAGACAGAAAGACACTGCTTTAAGTTGTAGAAACACATTGATCCCAGAGCAATACTGAAATTTTGCTCTGAAACCTATGCTGAAGTTCATACAGCTCTGTAATTGAACTTTTTCTTCATGAAATTGCTACAATAAAGCTAATAGCCATTTTCAGTGATGAAAATGGAATTAAAATGAAGTTGGCATTTCATGAAGCACCATTATAACTGTACTTCTGAATGAATAAAGTTGACAAAAATATATTTTGTTATTTTAAAAAATATTTATTTATTTGTTTTAGTTGTACACAATGCCTTCATTTTTACATGGTGCTAAGGATCGAACCTGGGCCACACATGTGCTAGGTGAGTGCTCTACCGCTGAGCCACAACCCCAGGCCTCATATTTTTTTTGTTGGTACCGGGGATTGGACTCAGGGGCACTTGACCACTGGGCCACATCCCCAGCCCTTTTTTTGTATTTTATTTAGAGACAGGGTCTCACTGAGTTGCTAAGTACCTCACCATTGCTGAGGCTGGCTTTGAACTCATGATCCTCCTGCCTCAGCCTCCCAAAGTGCTGGGATTACAGGCGTGCACCACCGAGCCTGGCTTATATTTTGTTATTTTTTAATTATATTTTTAAATCCTTTCTTTTTTTTTTTTTTTTTTTTTTTGGTACTGGGGATCGAACTCAGGGGCACTTGACACTGGGCCACATCCCCAGGCCTTTTTTTTTTTTTTTTTTTTTTAATTTATTTATTTGCTTTAGTTGTACACAATGTGTTCATTCTTATTTTTATTTATTTATTTATTTTTTGGTGCCGGGGATTGAACTCAGGGGCACTCAACCACTAGGCCACATCCCCAGCCCTTTTTTGTATTTTATTAGAGACAGGGTCTCACTGAGTTGCTAAGTGCCTCGCCATTGCTGAGGCTGGCTTTGAACTAGTGATCCTCCTGCCTCAGCCTCCCAAATGCTGGTATTACAGGTGTGCGCCAAGGCGCCCGGCTAGGATCACAAATTTAAAGTCAGCCGTGGCAGCTTCGCAAGACCCTATCTCAAATAAAATATTTAAAAAAAAAAAAAAAAAAAAAAAACAGGACTGGGGATGTAGCTCAGTGGTAAAGCTCCTCTCTGGGTTTAATCCTCAATACCACAAAATAAAAGTGGGGGTACAAGGTACAATTTATAATACACTCTTACATTGTTTAAAACAAAACTTAAGCACACACTGGACATTTTTTTTTTTTCTTTTGCAGTCCTGGGGAACAAACCCAGGACCTCCCATATACTAGGCAAGTATTCTACCACCACTGAGCTATACCCACAATCATGATCTATTTTAATGCATCTCTAAACTTTTTAAAAATATTTATTTATTTGCTTTAGTTGTACACAATGCATTTATATTTACGTGGTGCTGAGGATCAAACCTGGGCCGCGCACGTGCTAGGCGAGCGCTCTACCACTGAGCCACAACCCCAGCTCTCTCTAAACTTATTTTTACTAAACATTTAATGTGTTTTCCGATTATATAATTACGTTTATTTTTAATTTAGAAGATACAGAAAATTATAAGGCAATAAAATGTCAATCCCACTGAATGTTAGTAGGGTACATGATTTGACATCTTTAAAAAATTTTTTTCTTATTATTTAGTCATAGACGGACATAGTACCTTCGTTTTATTCATTTTATTTATTTATGTGGTGCTGAGGATCAAAACCAGAGTGCATGCGAGGCTAGCTCTCTACCACTAAGCCACAAACCCAGCCCTTATTTGACAACTTGAACTGAGTAAATTACTAAATTTCAGCCACTGGACTAAATGATTGGAGTATAAAGGTGAAGAAACAGATATAATCCCTTTCCCCGCTCACCGACTAGACTAGTGTAGGATGCAGCCAAGTAAACAGGCAAAAAATAATAATAATAATGTGATGGAGCTGTACTGGGAAATACAGGAAAGGACTGTCAAGGAAAACTTTTGGGTTTGAAAAGAAGTATCTTCGCTGAGACCAGAATGAGTAGTAATCAATCAAGTAAATATGAGATGGAGAAGATAATTATTTCAGGGAGCGAAAAGAGCAGGTACAAAAAAGCATGATAAGTGATAGAGGACTAGATGCGGAGAAACTGAAAAAAATTAAAAAATGTAGGGCTCAGGAGTAAGAAATGAGGTGGAGAAGGATATGATTTGAAAGGCTTGGTTTGGTTTGGGGCTTTGCCCTGAAGGCAACAGAAAGCCTTAGAGTTGTTTAAAGCAGCGTGGCGACCTCATTAGATTTTTTTTTTTTTTTAAGATCATTGTGAGTGCTCGGTGGAGGATGCTTTGTAGCGAAGCAAGAGTGCACGCAGTGGGACCAGCTAGATTGGTGTGCAAAACTGGGCTGGAGTCGCTTATTAATTTAGGATGGAGGCTGCAAAGAAAAACGGGGGTGTATTTAAGAGATCCTGTGTTTAAAAAGATAAAATCAGCAGTCTACTTGGCAATAGACTGGATGTGAAGGGTAAGGGGAAAATGCGGATGACTGCAAGGTTTCTGACTTGAAAGAGTGAATGGATGGCGTTGTCATTCACTGAGCCTGCAGACAAGCGAAGCAGAGATTTGGGGGTAAGAGAAGCGGGCACAAAAATAACAATATTTAAGACAGTTAAGGACGGAGACAGGGCCACCAATTTGCGCCATACAGGTGGCAGCGTTGGGCAGCTAGCCTACCACACCTCCTCGGTACTACCCACGCGGCCAGCTAACTAAAGCGATGAGTCAAAGAGGAAGAAGACCTCGCAGGGCGCCAAGCTCCAGCACTGCGCACGCCCATTGGTCCCGCGCTCCGAGTCTGCGCAATAGGGGAAATTCAGGCTCCTGGGCTCCCAGCTTGCTCACCGCCAGGAGCCCCGCTCTGACCCACGCTATTCTTACCGCATCCGGTTGCTCCTCACTCCCGCCGCGACGGCGAGCACCACCCACCGTTTCCGCCCCTTCCGTGTTTTGGTGCGCACGGGTTCCGTCAGAGGCAGCGACCATTGGCTGCCAGTCTGTCCGAGAGCGGTGATTGGCTGTCGCTGGCCGTCGCTCAAGCGCCCTCCCGGTAGATGGTGTGAGGTGGAGAACTGGAGAGCCCAGGAGCCGACGCTGGGTAAGTTTTGGCTCGGTGTTCCGCGGGGTTGGTGGCTGGCTGCGCTCAACTGGGGCACAATTTGGCTAGGCTCTTCCCGAGCCTCCTAGCTGAGGCTTCCTCTTGCAGCTTGGCTACGCTGTTCTGCTCTGACCTGGACCCCTCACCCCGACTCGAACCTCCCAGCTTTCTAGTCCGGGGCTTTGCTGCCGCCAAGACTGGGTCACCGCCACCGTTTAGGGGGAAGGATTCCCGGAAGCCCGCAGAGCCGCGGGTGATGTGTTTTGCCTTCCGGAAAGATCTCTCCGAATTCTGCGCGTCCTTCAAGGCTTGGCCCGGGCCTCACAGCTTAGGCGAGCCTTTCCTGTTTCGTCTGCCCACGGGGATTTCTGTCTTGATCACCCGCGTCGGGCGCTTTGTTTTGGTTGCTGTCTTCGGAGTCTTATTACTTCGGCCAAATTGTGGACCTTTAGGAGTTTAGGACCTGGGGCCCTCTTTTTCTTGATATCATTCAGGTTTCATTCAGTCTTGCTATACAGCATATGTCCTCTTCAAAGATTTGGTGATTGCTTCTTACTGTGACTCCTGAATCCTTTGGATTGCCTTTATTGGCCTTTTGCCATAATTTGTGCTTAGAACATCTCACCTTCAGAAACGAACATATTAACAGCTAACACATGTTAAATTCTCCAGATGTGTTTGGCTAAATGTTTTAAGATCCATAGTCTAATTTAGTTTTGGAATTCGTGAGATGCGTTAATTATTCCCGTGCTGCACAGAAAACTGAGGCTAAAGTAATTTGCCTAAGATCATGTAGTTAGTAAATGAGCTAAAGCTCATAACCAGATCTGTTGAATCCAAAACCCATGGCTCTAATATTAGTATCCTGTTTTACATTTACGGAAAGAGGTTCAGAAAAGCTAAGTGATTTGTTCAAAAAAAGTAGTAATTTATAATCTTCCTTAAACATGGCAAAAGGGTTTGGGATGTAGTAAAGTGGTTCCCTAGCATGCTTAAGGTGGAGTTTGGTTCCCAGTTCTGCAAAACAAGCAAAACATTGCAGGAGCTTCTAGTAGATATGTGCATGTCCTAAGGGTAGAACTGAATATGGCAAAGTCCTGGCTTTCTAGGAGCCTAAGCTTAATTGGAGAAAACTGACAAAGTTACTGCTTAATTAAATATGTTCTGGGTGTCAGGTATACAGGTATGTTTTTGTGGAGAGGGAATAGGACAGGAGGCTTAAAACAGGCAGATGTAGGAGGAACATGGAGCCAAACCCTAATTTAGCTTTAAATTGTTCCATCATGCCCTAGTTTTGTGACCTAGGGGTAATTACTTAGTCTATCTGAGCCTATTTCCTTATCTTTAAAATGGGGGTAATAAGGGCTGGACATATGTCTCAGTGGTAGAGCATTTGCTTACCATGTACGAGACCTTGGTTTGATCCCCAGTATAGTACAATAGAGGTAAAGTAAAATAGGGGAATAGGCTGGATGTGGTGGTGCATACCTGTAATCCCAGCCACTCAGGAGACTGAGGCAAGTTAATTGCAAGTTCAAAGCCAGCCTAAACAACTTAGGGAGACCCTGTCCCAAAATAAAAAAGGGCTGGAGATATGGCTCCGTAGTTAAGCGCCCCTGGTTTCAATCTATAGTACCAAAAAAAAAAAAAAAAAAGGGGGGGGGGTGATAATAGTACCTACTTCAATAAGGTTGTATTAATGAGGATTTGTCATTGTTTTTGTAGTACTGGAGATTGAACCTAGAGCCTGGCACATACGAGGCAAGCGCTCTACCACTGAACTACATTCTCAGCCCTTTTTATTTTAAGATAGGGTTTGTTAAGTTGTCCAGACTGGCCAAACTTGAGATCCTCCTGCCTCAGTCTCTCTAGTATCTGGGATTACTGATATGTACCACTGCTCTCAGCTTAATGAGTTTTTTTTGTTTTTTTGTTTTTGTTTTTTTTTTTTTTTTTTGGTACCACGGATTGAACTCAGAGGTACTCAACCACTGGGCCACATCCCCAGCCCTTTTTTGTATTTTTCTCACTGAGTTGCTAAGTGCCTCGCCATTGCTGAGGCTGGCTTTGAACTCACAATCCTCCTGCCTCAGCCTCCCAAGTGCTGGGATTACAGGCGTGCACCACTGTGCCTGGCTTCTTAATGAGTTTTTATGCTTATAAAACACATAGGACTGCTTGGCATATAGTAGATATTTAATAGGCAGAACAAATTCATTGAGACAGGAAGCTTGAACATACATTTCTGACAGCTGGTCCAGTGCTCTGAACTAGTATACTAGTTGTTTCATCTGAATTCCTGGTCTGCAGATTCTCTCCTACATTTCCTTAGAGTAGAAACAGAAACACAGAAAAATTAGAGGCAGGGGACAGTGAAAGGAATTGAAGAGCTTTGCTTAAGTTTCCGATTGTTCTAGATCTCTAGTTAGCCTGCCTCCCAGATCTTATTCACCAGTCTAAACCAGGTAGGTGTTTAGAATATTTATGCTCAGAACTATGCTTAGTATAGTGTACAGATATAGGCAGCTCGGAAGCAGCTTATTGCCCAGTTAGGTAAGCAGAAATAGGATATTTAAAAGGACCATGGGCAGCCTAAAAATAGGGTTGAGGTTTTATGGTGTTAACCCTTCTAGCCATAGAACAAAGAGTCAAGAAAAATCGCTGAAGGATGAGGTCATTTAGGAAGGCTTCCTGAAACATGATCATAGCCCAGTATTTATTGAGCATCTATGATGTGCGAAGCTCAGTGCCTATGCTGGGATTGAGAAGTGAATAAATGATAGTCTCTTTCCTGAATAACTGTTACTCTAATGGAGGCAGGTGTTCAGTTGCTTTGGAACAAGTGCTGTAATGAAAGTGTGTACAGAGTGCAGTGGGCAGATATACCTGGATGAAATGGGAAAGAGGTCACCAAAGGGGGACATTTGGGTCTGAACGGTGAATAAAAGTTATTTAGGCAGAGAGTTTTAGGAGAGTGTAGTACATTCAGGGACAAAAATGATTGAATCAGAGAGGAAGAGAGGAGGAATGGGTAGGTGAGGAAGCCAGAGAAGCAGTATGGTATATAGGAAAGAGCATGATCTTTGGATTGGAATTAAAGCATTCCTACACCAAATGAAGTGAAGTGTGGAGAGAGTTCACAGAGCTCACATGCCATAGGCCCTCAATATGTATTCCTTTCCTAGGCTGTTGACGTAGTTAGGCCAGTGTGAGTAGAGTGGTAGGAGAGTTGGAAAGTTAGGGATTTTATGTTCTGGTTTCAGAAGGCTTTCCCTACTTTTCCTTCCTCAACATTATAAAAGTAGTCAACATTTTCTCCTAATAGGGCTTCACTGTTAGTCTCTGAGCAACCCAATGATGCTGTGTTCACCCCAGTGTCAAGGGTGACCAGATTCTTCTCTGGGGAGGAGAAAAGACTAAGTATGTTCAGGGTTTCTGTCTGTCTCAGGCCAGAGGGAGCAATGTCCTATTCCCTTTCAGGGTCTATCCTTGAGAGCAACAAGAATCAGTGAAAGAGAGGGCTGGAGTTGTGGATCAGTATTAGAGCACTTGCTTGGCACGTGTGAGGCACTGGGTTCAATCCTTAGCACCACATAAAAATAAATAAATGAAATAAAGATATTGTGTCCATCTACAACTAAAAAAAAGAAATATTAAAAAAACAATCAGAGGTCCCAACAAGAAAGTGACCCTCAGGCTACAAGATCAAGGCATGTTAGCATCCTCTCTACCACTGAACTATCGCCCCAGCCCTTTTTATTTTTATTTATTTTTATTATTGTTATTTTTGGTACCAGGGATTGAACCCAGGGTTCCTTAACTGCTGAATCAGACCCCAAGCCCTTTTTATTTTTTATTTTGAGAAGGGGTCTTGCTAAGTTGCTTAGGGTCTTACTGAATTGCCAAGGCTGACTTTGAGCTTATGATCCTCCTGCCTCAGCCTCCCAAGCTGTTGGGAAAACTGGCATGCAGCTCTGCTCCTGGTTGTGCCCAACTTTTTTTTTTTTTTAAATATTTATTTATTTGCTTTAGTTGTACACAATGCCTTTATTTTTACATGGTGCTGAGGATCGAACCCGGGCCGCGCATGTGCGAGGCAAGTGCTCTACCGCTGAGCCACAACCCCAGCCCCCCAACTGTTTATTTTTATTTTGAGACAGTGTCTCCCTAAATTGCCCAGGCTGGCCTTGAACTTGTGATCCTCCTACCTTAGCTTCCCTTGTAGTTAGGATTATAGGCATGCACTACTGTTCCCAACTTTGTTTTCATCTTTCTTTCTTTCTTTCTTTCTTTATTTTTTTAATTTTTATTTTAGTTGTATATGGGCACAATGCCTTTATTTATTTTTATGTGGTGCTGAGGATTGAACCCAGTGCCTCACACATGCTAGGCAAGTACTCTACCACTGAGCTACAACTGCAACCCCTGTTTTCATCTTTCTTTTTTTAAAATATTTATTTATTTACTTTAGTTGTACACAATGCAATGCATTTATGTTTACGTGGTGCTGAGGATCGAACCCGGGCCGTGCATATGCAAGGCGAGCGCTCTGCCGCTGAGCCACAACCCCAGCCCAAGTTTTCATCTTTCTTAAACACATATTTATTACATGTCTAAGCACACCCAGCACTGTATTTTTGGTTTTCTTTTCTTTCTCTTCCTTCCGTCCTCCCTCGCTCCCTCTCTCCTTTCCTTCCTTCCTTCTTTCCTTCCTTCCTTTCTTCCCCAGTGCTTGGAATCAAATCCAGTCAATCCCAGTGCCTCACACATGCTAGGCAACCACTCTACTAATAAGCCACAACTCCAGCCCCCCTGGGGACTGATCACTAAGGATAAATAGAGGGTATTAAGGAAGTGGTGGAGTCGACCATTGGGTTAGGCAAAGACAGATTATATGACACTTTAAAAGACTGGTAGGGGAATTATAATATGATCCAGTAAGAAATATGGTACTGCTGGGTTCATCTGTAGGCTATATTGAATAGAAAAAATATGAACTTTGGAGTCAGCCTGACTTGACCCTAACACACCAGTATTATGTGGCCTTGAGCAAATCATTTAACCTCTCCTGGTCTCGGGTCCTTATCTACAAATAAGTTTAAACAGTGCTTACCTCTCATGGTACTATTGCCAATTAAATGTCATAATGCAAACAAAATGTTTAACATGGTACCTGACATGTAGTAACTATGAAATTCAGAACAAAAAGATCTGTCACCTCCATTCTGGCCAAAGTCACATAACTAGTAGATAGTGTACAGTGGGGTCTGGATTTGAACTCTGGTCCTTCTCCAAAGTCACCTCTTTGAACCTAAGCATTGTTCTGCCTCCCATAGGAATAATTGTTTCTTGGCAGGTTGCTCTGAAGCTTCATGAGAAAATGTCTGTTAAAGTGTTTAGCTCAGTACCTGGCACATGCTCAATTGTTTTAGTTTTTGTTCTCTCTTCCCATGAACACCAGGCAGCTTCCTGGGGTTTGAGAAACTGCTACTCCATCCTTACTGAAAAAAGCACAGGTTTTCTCCAGGTCACTGGCAAAACCCTCACTGATTCTCAGCAGGCTGCCTGCCCAGATGTTTGCCCTCAGCAGCCTTTGGGTGGAATCTTTGCAAGTGTGGATTTCTTTCCTGTTCTCTAGGGTGAAGGTCATGTCGCCTCCTGGGAAAGTTCCCCGGAAAGAGAATCTGGGGCTCCAGTGTGAGTGGGGGTCCTGCTCCTTTGTGTGCTCCGCCATGGAGGAATTCTGTGAGCATGTCACCCAGCACCTGCAGCAACATCTGCATGGCCCTGGGGAGGAGGAGGGAGAGGAGGAAGAGGATGACCCACTTGGTAAGGGAGCAGGACACAAAGGGGAAGGAGCTTAAGGACAGGTGGACTTTGCTTTTCTTAGCAGGAGAAGGCAGCCTGGGAAAATGCTGGTTTATTTCCCTAATTGTGCTTTTTTGTTTATAAAAGCATTGTAAACTCATTTATTTAAAAAAAAAAAAAAAAAAAAACTTAGTCAACAAAAATATAGGGAATAACTGTCATCCTGCCAT
Organism: Tamias sibiricus; assembly: GCA_025594165.1. Taxonomy (NCBI): domain Eukaryota; kingdom Metazoa; phylum Chordata; class Mammalia; order Rodentia; family Sciuridae; genus Tamias; species Tamias sibiricus. The sequence goes on from CM046657.1 coordinate 112,791,767, forward strand.
CAAGAGAAAATTACCTTTGTGTGTGTGTGTGTGTGTGTGTGTGTGGTGCTGGGTATTGAACCTAGGATATCAGGCATGCTAGGCAAATACTATACCATTGAGCCACAATTCCAGCCCCAAGAGGCAGTTAGTTACTGATAGTACTTTTATCGAGCATTCTTTTTGACCTCCCTCTGCCTTTGTATACATATATTAAATATAGGTAAATGCACTTTTATATATTGATTGATTGGTTGTGTAGTACTGGGGATTGAACCCATAGGTGCTCTACCACTGAGCTGTATTCCCAGCCCTTTTTTATTTTCTATTTTTTGAAACAGGGTCTCACTAAGTTGCCCAGGCTGGGCTTGAACTTGCAATCCTCCTACATCAGCCTCCAGAGTCACTGGGGTTATAGTTGTGTGCCATTGCACCTGGCTGCTTTTATATTTTTAAAAAAGATTGCATTGTGCAATCTGTGGCAGGGTCTCCCTCAACATATGCACACTTTTTAAAAACTAACCACCGGGGCTGGGGTTGTGGCTCAGTGGTAGAGCGCTCGCCTAGCACGTGCGCGGCCCGGGTATGATACTCAGCACCATGTAAAGGCATTGTGTACAACTATAAAACAAATAAATTAATATTAAAAAAAAAAAAAAAACTACAACCACCAGTTAGGTATATATTTTATATGGCAACCTTGTACACAAAAATTTTAAAATTCTTGAAACAATACTTATTAAATGATCTCTGAAATGTTTCTCTTTTATTTAAAAAATATGTGGTCTGCAGTCCGTGTTATTGATTTCACCCACTGATGTGTCACAGCACAGTTTGAAAGACTTTCCTACAGAAAATGTGGAGACAACTGGGCATAGTCTCTCATTGCCCCGTAAGCCTGTAATCCCAGCAGCTTGGGAGACTGAGGCAGGAGAGTTGCAAGTACATAGCCAGCCTCAGCAACCTAGTAAGGGCCTAAGCAACTCAACAAGACCCTACCTCTGAATAATAAAATAGTGCTGGGGAAGTGGCTTAGGGCGTAAGTGCCCCTGGGTTCAATCCCCAGTACCAAAAAAGAAAATGCTGTCTTCCCACCCCAAAATCTGTTTTCAGTCAGGAGACTATGAACTATAATAGATAGTTTTAAAGTCAAATAAGATTTATACAAAAGAGAAATTAGGGGATGGTTATATTTTCTGAAGTACCTACTTTTCAAAACAAGCAAATTCCTAGAAAGCTTTGAAAATATGGTGCTTAGAGGTGCAAAAGAGGTGGGAAGTGGGTTGGAAGAGTTGATGGGGCCTTCCTGGAGAAGGCAGATCTTCAGCAAAACAGGAGAGAAAGGAGGACTGCAGTTTTCAAGGTTAAAAGGCCACATTTTTCTCATGAACTGCAGAAACTCTGAGCAAAGGCCACGTATGCCATCTGTACTTGCTGTCTGATTTTCTGGCATAGACCTTATACCGTTACCTCTGCCTAGATCACATGTTTTCTTCACCTTTCATAAATATTCATCCTTTAGCTCTCAACAGGGGGACAGTTCCCAAGAAACCTCTGTATACATAAAATTACTCCTGTTTAATACTTTTATAGTACCATGTCCCTCCCATAGCACTTTTCACTAGTCACAGTTTAATATTTAGTTGTGATTATTTGATCAGTGTTCTTATTCCCTGACTGAAACCTATGTGAGGGCAAGGACCAGCACTTTTTACTTGTTATATCTCCAGTGCCTGAAACACAACTGGTCATCATTAAATACAGTATTTGATGAATGAACTCATGATAACTTGATCAGAGTACTACTAAGTGCCTCAGGTAGAAGGCAAGCTGAGCCTTGGAAAGTATCAGACTCTTCCTTCTAACCCCTTTCTGCAGAGGAAGAATTCTCCTGCCTGTGGCAGGAATGTGGCTTTTGCTCTCTGGACAGTTCTGCTGACCTCATCCGCCATGTCTACTTCCACTGCTACCACACCAAGCTGAAACAGTGGGGGCTGCAGGCCTTGCAAAACCAGGCTGACCTCAGCCCCTGCATCCTGGACTTCCAGAGCCGGAACGTCATTCCTGACATCCCTGACCACTTCCTGTGTCTATGGGAACATTGTGAGGTCAGCTGGCAGTACCAGAAATAGGGGGGAGAGGAAGCTGGGGATCTTCACTCAAGATACCTTGCCTTGACTCTTTCCAGGGTGCCTTGTATTTCTGCTAGTATTTCTCTTAATTCTCTGTAGTGCCTTTCCTCAGTTTCCCATCCCTACCAAGTTAATTTGGGAGAGATCTGAGAAGTCCCTCTTTGGACACATAGGGGTAAGAGTCCCTCCACCCACCCTCCGTCCTCACCCCAAGTTGCCCTGGCACAGAGCTCCTTCGACAATCCCGAGTGGTTCTATCGGCATGTGGAAGCACATAGCCTGTGCTGTGAAAACCAAGCAGTCGGCAAGGACAACCATGTGGTGCTGTGTGGCTGGAAAGGTAGGGCCACCTCTCTGCTCTGGCCTCTGCATGACCTGGGGGTGCTGAGGTGCTAGGGGAGTCAGGGGTAGGACCAGACCTGCAGACAAGCTTGGCTGCTGACTAAAGAGCCTTGGGGGAAGGGGTGGCTGGGCCTGACCAGGCCTTCCTTCCTAGGCTGTACCTGTACCTTCAAGGACCGCTGTAAGCTTCGAGAACACCTCCGTAGCCACACCCAGGAGAAGGTGGTGGCCTGCCCCACCTGCGGGGGCATGTTTGCCAACAATACCAAGTTCTTAGATCACATCCGACGGCAGACCTCATTGGATCGTAAGCAGCCAGAGAGAAGAGGGTGGTTGCAGGCTGTTCTGCTTGGAGAGGGGTTGAGGGCATTTTCCCAGGGGAGGTGGCCACTGAAGAGATCTGTACCTTGGCTACCTCCCTATTTTGGTTTCAGACACTTCCCCCAGTCTTATGCTTAGATATTGTTATATACAGTTATCTAAGGAGTCCTCACAACAGCCCCATGAGGTAGGCTTCTTATCCCCCTTTTTGCAGATGAGGAAACTGAGGCTCAGAGAGGTTAAATCAGTTACCTGAGATCACACAGCTAGTAAGTGGTAAAACCGGACTTCCAACTCAGGTTCTTGACTCCAAGTCCTATCCATAGCTCCCTAAGCTCCCTTTTGTTCCTTGGGAGGTTCCTTTCTGCTGGGATGGTTTCCCTCACCTCTCCATGCCTCTCCACTGCTCCGCATAGTCCCCCTTTCTTCTGCTCACCCCACCCAGAGCAGCGCTTCCAGTGTTCCCACTGCTCCAAGAGATTTGCCACAGAGCGACTACTGAGGGACCACATGCGCAACCATGGTGAGTGGCCTGCTGCTTCAGCCTCCCTGCCTGCTCTGCAAGTTTCTACAAGTCCTCAAATCTCAGCCTCCTCTCTGTTTTCCTCAGTGAATCACTATAAGTGCCCTCTGTGCGACATGACCTGCCCACTGCCTTCCTCGCTCCGCAACCACATGCGCTTTCGCCACAGTGAGGACCGGCCTTTTAAATGTGACTGTTGTGACTACAGGTAAGAGGAACCGGGGGCCAGAAAACAAAGAGCTCATGTTCCTTGGTCTCCCGAATCCTCCAACCCTTTCTGATCTCTCCTGGCAGCTGCAAGAATCTGATTGACCTCCGAAAGCACCTGGACACCCACAGCAAGGAACCAGCCTATAGGTGTGATTTTTGAAAACTGCAGCTTCAGTGCCCGGTCCCTCTGCTCTATCAAGTCCCATTACCGCAAAGTGCATGAAGTGAGTGGGGCTGGTGGTGGGAAAGGGCTAGGAGCAGTGTGGGGGAATCTGGGTGAAGAGTTAGCCTCACTTATCCCTCCCCTCTCCCTCAGGGAGACTCAGAACCAAGGTACAAATGTCATGTGTGTGACAAATGCTTCACTCGTGGCAACAACCTCACCGTGCACCTTCGCAAGAAGCACCAGTTCAAGTGGCCCTCAGGGCACCCCCCGTTTTCGGTATGTCTTTTAACCCCCAGCCCACTTTCACATTATTTTCATACTTTGTGTGTGTGTGTGTGTGTGTGTGTCTCCCCCCCACCTCACTGGAGATTAAACCCAGGGCCTTGTGCATGTGAGGCAAGCACCCTACCAACTGAGCTATATCCCCAGCCCTTCATACATTTTCAACATGTTGAATTTGTTGGTTTGTTGATGTGCACCATCTCTGTTAGGCTAAATCCTGAGAATAAAGTTGGGACAAAAATTATTTTTCTGATTTTTTTTTTTAAAATCCAAGGCACAGTGCCAAACCCAGTAAATGGTACATAAAGTCCTGTGGCCAGAACTAGTATCAGAACCTAAGGGTCTTGACCCTTAGCTCCATGGCCTTCTCATAAACCCTTTGATGCTCCTGCCCTTCCACATAGTGTCTCTGTCTCTCTGTCTCTGTCTCTCTCTCTCTCTCTCTCAGATTGGGTTTCTACATAAAATTTTCAATTTTGAGTAACAATTCTTTGCTTTTGTCTTTACTTTTACATAGTCCAATTTTTGGCCTTTTTTTTTGTTTTTTTTTTGTACCGGGGATTGAACTCAGCAGCGCTAGACCACTGGGCCACATCCCCAGCCCATTTTTGTATTTTATTAGAGATAGGGTCTCACTGAGTTGCGAAGTGCCTCACCATTGCTGAGGCTGGCTTTGAACTTGCGATCCTCCTGCCTCAGCCTCCCAAAGTGCTGGGATTACAGGCGTGCGCCACCGCGCCTGGCTCCAATTTTTGGCCTTTTTTTTTTTTTTAAATATTTGTTTATTTGCTTTAGTTGTACACAATGCAGTGCATTTATGTTTATATGGTGCTGAGGATCGAACCCGGGCCGCACACGTGCGAGGCGAGCGCTCTACCGCTGAGCCACAATCCCAGCCCCAATTTTTGGCCTTTTAACCCGTCACTTTGAATCCTAGGACTTCCATCCCTCATGTCTGTCTCTTAACTTGCCAATATCCAGGCCATTTGCATCTTGCCTGTTTTTGCTGCTTCTCTTTCACCAGGTACAAGGAACATGAAGATGGCTACATGCGGCTGCAGCTAGTTCGCTATGAGAGTGTAGAACTGACACAGCAACTACTGAGGCAACCACAAGAGGGATCAGGCCTGGGAGCATCACTGAATGAGAGCAGCCTACAGGGCATCATTCTAGAAACAGTGCTGGGGGAGCCAGGACTTAAGGAAGAAGTGGAAGATCAGGGTGGGGGCAGTGAGGGGACAGCCCTCTCAGCCTCTCAGGACACCCCCAGCCCGGTCATTCACGTGGTGAATCAGACCAATGCCCAGGGCCAGCGAGAGATTGTCTACTATGTGCTGTCAGAAGCCCCAGGAGAGCCCCCACCAACTCCTGAACCATCCTCAGTGGGCATCATGGAAAAGCTCCAAGGAATAGCTGAGGAGCCTGAGATCCAGATGGTCTGAATGCTTCAGAGCCTACCCATTCCTACCCTGGGCCTTAGGGTTTGAGCCAGGCAGGTGGCAGTGCCCCTAGTGGGCAGCCCTTGCCAGTGGATGCCTTTAGGAGTGGTGCTGAGAGCAGTGTGGTCCCATCTGGCCCAGGCTTGCATCATTCTGCAGACTAAGGACTTTATTTTATTTTATTTTATTGCCACACTGAATTTTATAGGGCATCCCGAGGAGTTTGGATTCTTTGAGGGGACCCTGGATGGGTGTGTTCTTCTTATAGTAGCTATTATCAGGCTTAGTGATGAGCCCCTCAACATGCTGGACCTTGATTAGAATCCTTAGTCACCTCATATCCATTCCCATATTTAGGGGTCCTTAGGCCCAGGGGTGGTGAGTGACTGGTCCCTACATGGGCCCTTTCCTCACCATCAGCTAAGACATTGAGAACCAGGCAGCCATTTTCCTCTTAAAGAGTTCCTCCTACACCCCAGGGACATTCATGGTTATCCTCAGGGACAGGATTTGGAGGTACTGAGTGTATGACAGTTGGTTTTGATAATAAAAGAAACACTTGGGCTGTTACTCATTTCTTCTTCCTTAAGTTTGGTGGCAATTACTTAGGTAATGAGGAGATACAGCTGCCAAAGAGGAGCTGAGTAATTAGGCTTCTTCCCCTTTTAGTGACTTGGTGGTTTGTTTAAGAGTCATCTGTTGTTTTCCTTTGGTGGAATTTGTCCATTTCTTCTTAGAGCACCTGTTAGCTCCATGGAGGCCCCAGGTACTTGACCATGAATGCAGTGCTATCAAATGGATAAGAATGGGGCTCACCCAGGAAGGTAGAGCTACTGACCAGGGCTATACTTTCAGTCCTAATTTGGAACCCCTATGCCTCTAGGGTAGAGTTCTTTACATATGGGACTGTTAGGGAAGCTGGGAGGAAGGTGGATTGGGATGCCTTCCAGAGAATGCCAAGTACTCAAGGGATTCGGGAACCAAGTTAGAAAATTGTGTATCTGGCTGGGCAAGGTGGTACACACCTGTAGTCCCAGCAACTCGGGAGGCTGAGGCAGGAGGATCACAAGTTTGAGGCTAACCTCAGCAGCTAAGCGAGGCCCTGAGCAATTTAGTGAGACTTACATCTCAAAAAAAAAAAAAAAAAAAAAAAAATTAAAAGGGCTGGGAACTGGGCTCAGTGGAGCATGCCTGTAATCCCAGCAGCTCAGGAGGCTGAGGCAGGAGGATTGCAAGTTCAAAGCATGCCTCAGTAAAAGCAAGGTGCTAAGCAACTCAGGGAGACCCTGACTCTAAATAAAATACATAATAGGGCTGGGATGTGGCTCAGTGGTCGAGTGCTCCTGAGTTCAATCCCTGATACACCCCTCTCTCCCCGCAAAAAAGGGCTGGGGATGTGACTCAGTAGTTTTAAGTACCCCTGGGTTCAATCCTAAGTACCTTAAAAGAAGAAAAGACAGTTGGGTCTTGATACATTTTCCTGGGGAAAAGATGTTTTTCATTAGATTCTCAAAGAGGTTGAAAACTTCCAAAATAATGATTTCATATCCCTGTTCAGGCACTCCTCAGCACTCTGTTCCATTTTTGTGTTCTGCCCATCTGGAGAGGTCAAGGAAATACTCTCAAAAGGTCTTGGATGAATAGTAGGCCACCCAAAAAATATTTCTGGGCCTATTTTCTGTTTATTTATGTGGAACTAGGGAGCTAAACCCCAGGATACTCTGCTACTGAGCTGTGTCCTCAATTCTTATTCAAGGGTCTCACTAAATTGCCTGGGCTGACCCAAACTTGCAATCTTCCTGCCTTAGCCACCTGAGTAGGTGGGTGTACACAACTGCATGGCTTCTGGGCCTATTTTAAAGGACCTATTCTGCTGGGTGCTCTGGTGCATGCCTGTAATCCCAGCAACTCAGGAGCCTAAGGCAGAAGGATCGCAAGTTCAAGGCCAGTCTCAGCAATTTAGGCCCTAAGCAACTTAGACCCTGACTCACAAAATTAAAAGGACTGGAGATGTAGCCTAATGGTGAAGTGCCCCTGGGTTTAATCCCTAGTACCAAATGAACAAAGGATCTAATCTAATTCTCACTACAAAACTGCCTGTTACAGCCAGAATTAGAAAAAAAGAACATTAATTCTGACATCCATTTACTGAGTTTCCAGGGTATTCCAAGCACATGTGCTAAGGGTACAAAGATGAATAAAACGGAGGACTTCCTCCTCCTCCCCCTCCCCCCGGGGGACTTGTAGTATAGAGGCAAGGAAGCACTAGGTAAGCAGAGTGATAGAAGCTGACATTTAGAAGGCTCAAAATCAGAAGATGTTGGGAATGTAATTCAGTTGTAGAGAATATACATGAGGACCTGGTTTGATCCCCCAGCACTACACAAAATTGCACACACACAAACATTGGAATACAGCATTGCCTGGGCAACAGATTAGGGATCAGGAAAGGCTTTACCCAAAAAGAGACTTCCTTCTGACCAAGACCAAATTAAGACTTTAAAAGACAGTCCTGAAGCCGGGCGTGGTGGCGCACGTCTGTAATCCCAGCACTTTGGGAGGCTGAGTCAGGAGGATCGCGAGTTCAAAGCCAGCCTCAGCAATGGCGAGGCACTTAGCAACTCAGTGAGACCCTGTCTCTAATAAAATGCAAAAAAGGGCTGGGGATGTGGCCCAGTGGTCTAGTGCCCCTGAGTTCAATCCCCGGTACCAAAAAAATAAAAAATAAAAATAAAAGACAGTCCTGAAAAGATTGTGGTGACCCGTATTTCATCTATAATTCAAACAAATTACTAAGCCATGAATTATATAATATCTGAAGATTAAATAGATACCCTGTCTTATACTTTCTTAAAGGGTGTCAGGCAGGGAGCTCATGAGTTGGAAACTGGTGGCTGTTTCATCCTACTTGGGTAAGTCCACAATCTCAGAGAAGGGCACTGAAGTACTACTGAGTACATATGAAAAAGAAGTGATTCTCCAAGGTGAGAAGAGAGTAGTAGTTATAAGGAATAAGTTATTCCAAATCTGTAAGATATGATAGTGAATATGGGTACTTAATGAATGTTAAATGGATGAATGAATTTTGCTCAAGATTGGGAAGTGAATGAGGAATATACCCATTCCCTGTACGGTAGCAGAAGGAGTTAAGGCTGAGAGGGAAGGGCAGGGGAAATTGTGAAAACTCCGTATTATGTTAAATAGCTTGGATTTCTTGGTTAGTAAAGGAATATGGAGGGCAAGTAGGTAAATAAAACTTGGAAACAAGCCGGGCGCGGTGGCGCATGCCTGTAATCCCAGCACTTGGGAGGCTGAGGCAGGAGGATCAAGAGTTCAAAGCCAGCCTCAGCAATGGAGAGGCACTTAGCAACTCAGTGAGACCCTGTCTCTAACAAAATACAAAAAAGGGCTGGGGAAGTGGCCCAGTGGGCAAGTGCCCCTGAGTTCAACCCCCCCGTACCAAAAAAAAAAAAAAAAAAAAAAAAAAAACTTGGAAACAAATGGGAATGTCACTGTCCCCATGGAGCTTAGGGTTAAGTTCCCTAGGTGAAGGGACAGGAGTATATTTGTAAGTAAGTAAGTAAGAATAGTTGTAAGTAAGTATATTTGTAAGTAAGTAAGAAAATACAAGAGAAGCCGGGTGAAATCAGGCGTGGTGGCGCATGCCTATAATCCCAGCACTTGGGAGGCGGAGGCAGGAGGATCAGGAGTTCAAAGCCAGCCTCAGCAATGGCGAGGCACTTAGCAACTCAGTGAGACCCTGTCTCTATAAAATACAAAAAAGGGCTGGGGAATGTGGCCCAGTGGTCGAGTGCCCCTGAGTTCAATCCCTGGTACCACAAAAAAAAAGGGCTGGGGGGGGTCGAGTGCCCCTGACTTCAATCCCTGGTACAAAAAAAAAAAAAAAAAAAAAAAAAAAAAAAAGCTATTAAAAGATATGAGTGCTAGGTATGGTGGCACACACCTGTAATTCCAGCAATTTGGAAGGCTGAGCAGCAGGATTACAAGATTGAGGTCAGGGGCTGGGATTGTGGCTCAGCGGTAGAGCGCTTGCCTAGCACGTGCGCGGCCCGGGTTCGATTCTCAGCACCACGTACAAATAAACACATTGTGTACAACTAAAGCAAATAAATAAATATTAAAAATAAAAAAAAGATTGAGGTCAGCCTGGGCAACTTATACTCTGTCTCAAAATAGGAAAAGAGCCAAGGTTGTAGCTCAGTGGTACAATGCTCCCAGGTTCAGTAGCACCAAAGAAACAACAACAACAAAACAGTATAGAAGTAGGCTGGGCATAGTAGCACGTACCTGTAATCCCAGCTACTCAGGAAGCTGAGGCAGGATCACAAATTTCAAGTAAGCTTGGGCAACTTAGCAAGACCATGTCTCAAAAAATTTGAAAGGGCTAGGGGTGTAGGTCAGCACTGAGTACTTGTCTAGCATGTATGAAGCCCTGGTGTTTAATTACCAGTACCAAAAAAAAAAAAAAAAAAAAAAAAAAAAAAAAGAAGAAGTAAGACCACCCAAAGACCCAGCTAAGGTTGAAGACCAAGATCAGGGAGTGGCAACTTCAAAAAACAACCATATGATTTCTTGGCAGCAGGTACTAGCATCTTTGAAACAAAATAGAAGATACACTACAAGGTAGATCTACAGCAGTGGCCAGGAAATGGATTACATGGTGCCAAGGAGCAGGGCATTTAGAGCAGCTGGAGAGGGATCATGAAGTTCAAACTGGACAGGGAGTGTCTGGGAGACTGAAAGGTAGTAGTTAGAACCAAAGCATGGGAGATTTCAAAAGGCTTCTAAAGCTTAGCAGGCAGGAAGGAAAGTTCATGGTCAGAAAGCAGACATTTTGTAATGGAGCTATTTAGGGTCCAAAGGATGTCCACAGGGAAGTAAGCTGCTGAGTGAGACAGGGGTCATTGGAGTAGAAGGAACTAAGGGAAATAAGGCATTTTGAACACCTACTAGCAGTGGCCCATCTGTTTCATCTGCCCTGTGTTAGGGGAAGGGCAATAGGCCACAGAGCAAAGCTGGAAAAACGCCTGATTTGAGGCTGGTTCCCCCCACCCCCCCCTCCCACCCCTGCGCAAAATAAAAAAGAAAGCCAAAGAATGGGGAGGGAGTTCAGATTCTTTTATTTAAATCTTAAATTTTTATTTTTTGGTACTGGGGATTGAACCACATCCCTAGCCATTTTTAAAAAAAATATTTATTTGTTTTTAGTTGTACACAATGCCTTTATTTTTACCTGGTGCTGAGGATCGAACCCGGGCCGCACACGTGCTAGGCGAGCGCTCAACTGCTGAGCCACAACCCCAGCGCCCCCCCCCCCCCCCAGCCATTTTTAATTTTTTTTTTTTTTTTTTTTTTTTTTTTTGTTTTTGTTTTTGTTTTTTTGGTACTGGGGATTGAACTCAGGGGCACTCGACCACTGGGCCACATCCCCAGCCCTTTTTTTGTAGAGACAGGGTCTCACTGAGTTGCTAAGTGCCTCGCCATGGCGGAGGCTGGCTTTGAACATTAAAAGTTGCTGGGAGGTGCTGGCCTCAAACTCACAATCCTCCTGCCTCAGCCCCTGGAGTTACTGGGATTACAGGCGTGTATCACTGCCTAGCTGCAATAAAGTTTTTTGGTTGTTTTGAGAAGGAATCTCACTATGTTGCCTAGGATGACCTTGAACTCCTGGGCTCAAGTGTCCTCCTGTCTCAGCCACTGCACCCAGCTAATAAAAATTGAAAAAAAGTAACAGCAAAGCCCACCTAGTCTCTGAGAGATCAGGAAAGACAATCAGCAGTTGCCCCTCCACAGCCCCCACTTCACTGTCTGCCTATGGGAACCAATAGAGAGAGAGGTAGACTTTGCTACCTTATCCTGAGATGGGCCTGGAAAAGGAGAAGGCTGTGTCCTCCTTTGCAGGCTGGGTTGCACATCCCAAAATTACCAGTAGAGGGCCCTCCCATTGACAAATACTTCAAAATCTTTCTTTCTAGAAATTTGGGGCAAGGGAAAAAAGACTTGGAGTGGTGAAAACAGAGCGGGGCCAGTTTACAAGTCCCCAGTGGAAGTCCTTTCCACATCCTATAGGACCTTATCACCCTCTTTTTACCCACAGGCCTTTAAATCTCCTTACTAACTGCTTCTTCCACAAATCCCTGCCCAGAGCAGCCTGCGTCTGTTAGATTAGCTCCTGGCCCTAAGCTAAGACAAGAATTTTCACCTGCCTTGCTTCTCTTAAGCCAATTATTATCAATCCTTGCTTGTCTGGGTCCAGGGAATATGCCCAGGAAGGATGCTCTGTCTGGTGGTGGGGATGAGGGGGTCTGGTGTAAGAGTTATGACCATCTTTGAGAAAAGGGAGGATCAATCTCAGAGAATGGAAGGAAAATTGGGGAGGGTCCATTTGGGCATTATATAAAACATAGGGTAGCTATGGTTGACAATAATTAATTGTATATTTCAAAATAGCTAGTAGAGAGGATTTTGATTATTTCCAACACAAATAAATTATAAATGTGTGAGTTGATGGGTATGCCAGTTACACTTAAAATTACACATTGTATACATGTATTGGAATATCACGCTGAACCCCATAAATATGACAAGTATTACATGTCAAATAATTTTTTAAATAGGAAAAAATAATATAGAACTAGTAAGAGATATTGCCAAGGTCACACAGCATATCTTTGACTGCAGTTCAGGATGTGGAATATCTGTTCACAAAATGGGGAGAGGGTGTCCTAGAGAATGGGGAAATTTGTTCCAGAGAAGAAAGGGTCCTTTAGTGGGGCACAGGCACATGGCAGGGGTTCTAACCCAAGGAATGGAAGGTTCATCTGGCTCTCAGCTTTGTCTGCCTAGCAGTATCACTGGGGGAGCTTCTAAAAATACTAATGTCTGGGTCCCACCTTGGAGTCAGAATGACTGGGTCTGGAGTGGTATCTGGACAACTTTCAAAAGCTTTCCAAGAGATGCCAACTGTCAGCCAAGGCTGAGGACCACTGCTCTAGGATATGGAGTATAAATCCCACAGTGTGGAAAACTGATAGAAGACTTGGAAATGTTGGTCTCAGAAGATGGAGAATGGGAGACTACATTCCTCAGAAAGGGTAGGAAACTTTCCTGGGAACTGAAAGTCATATGCTAGGAAATGGGGAGGGATGGTATTAAGAGATGGGGAGGGGCTGGGGTTGCAGCTCAGTGGTGGAACACTTGCCTAGCATGTGTGAGGCATTGGATTTGATTCTCAACACTGCATATAAATTTTAAAAAAATAAAGGTCTATTGACAACTGAAAAATATTAGAAAAAAAAGAGAGATGGGGAGGATGAGATGCCTGTTTAGAAAATGAAGGGAGATAGTCCATTTGGGCATAAGGTTCTGAAAGGACCAATTAGCAGAGTAGGTAAAAGCAGTGGTTTGGGGATTCAAGCCCAGCTTTGCTACTGCCTAGACATTCCCCTTGGGCATATTGCTTAACTTTCCTGTGCTTCAGTTTCTTTATCTCTAAAGGAGGCTATAAAACCTACCTCATAGAAATATTATGAGGATTAAATGAGAAAATGTCTGGTGTATCTTCAGTAGTTGTTACATATCCAATTGTTGGGGGATTGGGGCTTCTATAGTAGAGCATTGAAGGTTAACTTGGAGAATGCAGGGCCTATCTAGAAAATGGGAAGGTTGGTCCTAAGGAATGGGTAATGTGGGGCAGTTGGTAGAGGGTAGTTAGGAAAAGAAAAGTCCAAAACCCACATAAACTTCACAGTTACAGGGCGGGGCCTGGAGATGCCCTGTAGGGGCCGCTAGCCTACCAAGCTGCCGAGAAGCTGCTGTGGGGGGAGTGGAGGAGAAGTTTGACTGCTAGTAACCTTTCTGCTGCTGCAGTCTGGAGAAGCCTCAGTGTGGAAGCAATGCCAGCAGCCTCCCTCCCATCCCTCTCTGCTGTGTGACAGGTGGGAACTTAAAAGCTCAGGTCACGTGTCTTGGCTGGCTAACCTACTTACCCCTTGAAGACACAGAGGCTGGGGCAGGCAGGGGCTGAGGGCAATGGGCAAAGCTAGGACGGAGGGAGAGGGAGCTCCAAAGAGCTTTCTGGGGACAGAGGGCTGCAAGCTTGCAAAGTGAGGGAGAGAATGCACATGTGCATGAGGGATGTCCAAGGCAATGTCCGTGAGCCCTATGCATGTCCTGACACATAGATGCCTTAAGGATAAGCCATGTGCTTGTTTTGGAGACATGAATTGGTCTGGCAGAATAAAGATTTCTATGGGCAGAGCAGGATGAGTGTGGGTACCAGTTTAATATTGGAGCTGCCTGCAACCTCTCCCCCAAGTCCAATATTAACTAGTGTCCTCACCCTTAGAGAGGGAAAGTGTGAATGGGGTTGGAGGAAGGATATCCCAATGTTCCAAGACTCCCGCTTTTTTGAAACCCTTTGTGCTTGGTTTGGCAATGGGAGGGGCTTGAGCTTAATAGCTAGAATCTAGGAAAATTGATGGGGATGGGTGCTGTGTGCGAAGACCGACAGCTTCACAATTCCTTGAGAGTGATGGAATGTGCACCCCAACACCCCTCCACTACCATTGCCTAGACTATATTCTAGAGCTCTGTCCCCACTGACTCCAATTTCCTTATCGCCCCCAAGTCGATTCTTCGCCAACAACCCTCAGTCCTGGGTCCACAAACGCCTCCTCCGATCCCGCGCGTCGGGCACTGCACTCGCCTTCGCCATCCTCGCCCCCCGAGGGCTGTGGAAAGGCACGGGCCTTTAAGAGCGGCGGACCGGCGAGCAGTAGCTTGGAGGAGAACGCAGTCGCCCGGAGGGTTTGGGAGGACACCGGCGCTGGAGACCAGGCTCAGGGATCCAGTTGTGCGCAGCCAAACGAAGCCGGGGTGCGACCCCAGCCGCCCCTCCCCACAACCTTGTCATCTCCTCTGACCCGGGGCTGGGCCCTCCTTTGCCGCTCGTCCCGCCCCGGCCCCGCCCCGGCCCGGGCCACCCGGACCCGGAGCTGGGGCGCGGGTGCCGCAGCCCCGAGGCAGGTAAGGAGAACCCGGAATCTCCATCTCTGGCCGGTGGCCGTGCTAAGCATCTCTGCCCGGCCCGGCCCTGGGGTGCGTCAAGGTGACTGAGCATACAGGAGATGGGGCGGGGGTCTCGCCCTCCACAGGGGTGCTTAGTTAGTGGGGCGCGCCTGTCTTTGGGGACAGTCCGGGACGCCCCGGGCCAGGGGCGCCGGCGGGAGGGGCCGGCGGAGGCTTATCGCCAGGCTTGGGGAGGGGACGCAGCGGGAGGCGCAGAGCCGCCTCCTCTCCGCCTTTGCCAGGTCCACGCAGTGCTCTCCCTGCTACCCTGACCTCCTAGTGGGCAGCCTCCTCCGGCGCCCTCCCCGCCTCCACCCCTCCAACCTTCCAGTCCCCGGGGGGTTGCTGGCCTGCGGGGTAAGGAGATTAGAGGCGCCGCCGCCGGGAGGGAGGAACAGCTCAGGGCTTCAAGGGCTGAGCTAGGGCCTGACTGGGGCCAGGAGGTTGGGGCTATCCCAGACCTAGAAGAGGTCGGGACTGAGCATCGCTGAATGGGGAGGGTGGGGCGTGGGGGAGGCAGAAGACCGGACGAAGAGTGGGGTGCTAACAGTTGGGGATATGTCCTGAGAAGCAGGCGGGGGAGTTGGGGGCTGGGCAGCATTAGACAAGAAGGGAGCTTTGAACTGGGGTTGGGGGATCTGTCCTAAACAGAGCAGGCCCTCTCTCTGCAGGCCGGCCGGCGGGCGGAGTGATGGCGGAGAAGGCGTTGGAGGCGGTGGGCTGTGGATTAGGGCCAGGGGCTGTGGCCATGGCCGTGGCACTGGAGGACGGGGCGGAGCCCCCTGTGCTGACCACGCATCTGAAGAAGGTGGAGAACCACATCACAGAGGCCCAGCGCTTCTCCCACCTACCCAAGCGCTCAGCAGTGGACATCGAGTTCGTGGAGCTGTCCTATTCCGTGCGGGAGGGGCCCTGCTGGCGAAAAAGGGGTAGGCAGCAGTCTGGTGGGGAGTTGTGGCCCTTGAGGAAGTGTCTCTCAGGAGCAATGAGGCCTGGATATCCCCTGCTTTGCAAGTTTCTCAAGTTGGGTACCACTGAGCCATGTAGGAACGCAAAAATTTGGGCTCCAGCCCCTCCCTCACCATGCACACAGCTGAGATACCAGGATCCCTGCTCCCCAGGTCTGTGAACACTTGTGGGCACCAAGTTCAATTAGCTATTGAAGCTTTATCTTCTAAATAGACCCTATGACCTCTGATCCTTGAGGGGTCCTTGATGAATTTTCCTTTGTTTATTTTGGGGAATTCCTGTCTATGAGGGATGGTATGAGAAGGGTGTCTGCAGGGGTCCTCAATTTTTAACAATCCCCTTGCACCAATTTTTAAAGATGTGCTCATCCCTGTCCTCTTACTTCATTCTTGCCACAGTCCTCCCAAGAGGGAAAGGGTGGAGGTTTGGCAGGATAGATGTCATCCTCATGTTACTAATAAGGAAACTGAGGATCAGGGAAATTGAGTCACTTAACCAATATTGATTCCACAGCTAGTAAGTGGCAGAGCTGAACCAGAAGCCCAGTACAGGAGTTCTACCTCTTTCCCCTTAGGACCAGTTTCCGACCCTGACCATCTTCTGCATCCCTACTCTGTATATCTTGAGCTGGGAATGAAAAGGCTGGGTTTGTTTCCCAGAGCTGGGTGTGGGCCAGGGGTGGAGCTGGGGTATTGTTTCTGAGGTTTAAGAACTAGGTTTAGGGTGCTTCAGAGCCTGAGCTGTCTCCGCACTCTCCACCTTGTTTCCATGGGTAACCGAAAGGCCACAGGGTGTGTGTAGATGGAAACTGAGGCATCTGGGCTCCTTGCCCAGTGCCTGATTCCTGAGCAGTCTCTTTGTGTCCTGAGATCAGCTCTGGGCAAAATGATGAGGTACTTGTTATTTCCTTAGCCCTCTCATTTCTTCATAACTTTAAGCAGAAATGAAGATAAAATAGAAATGTGGCTAGATTGCCTGCTCTCGACTTGCTTCTACTCACCAGCCATGTGTTGGTGTCCCTGACCAGGGATTCTCCCCTTATGACCTTGCCAGCCTCATTTCTGCTCCACTGTCCATTTTGCCACCCCTTCCCTTTGCTACCTTTTCTGCTCTCTGCCCTCCTCTCTGACTTCTCTTTTCTCTTGACTCCCTCTTTCCTTCGCTAGAGGACACAAAGTGAGTAGGGGTAGGTAGAGAGGGGGGAAAAAAAAGGAAGGGATTTGAGGCCAGGGGAAATTTCTGTCTTTCCCAGGTAAGGCTTATCACTGGTCTTCCCTAACTGTATATGGCATTTCTTATTTTTCAAAACACTTTCCTATTCATTATTATTAATGACTCACTTAATATTCATAATAACTCTATTAAGTCCTTGGGAGGAGATATTATTATTCTTCTTTTACAGATGGGAACAGGAGGCCCTAGAGATTAAGTGACTTGACAAAATTGTGGTTATTGACCGAGGCAGGACTAGAACACTGGTGTCTCTCCAGCCCAAAGGCCTGGCAGTCCCCTTGCAAGCTGAGCAGCTGTGGCACAGCCAGAGTCTAGACCTCCGCATTCCTAGCCACTTGGAAGCTGTGTGACCTTGGGCAGGGCACTTATCTTCTCGAGGCCTCACTTTCCCCATCTGTAGATAGGGAAGATAACACTACCCACTACACAGGCTCATGGGGAGAGCTCTGCTGAGTTGGTATCTGTGAAAGTCAAGTATGCATATAAGATGATATTTATTTATTTATTTATTTATTTTTAATATTTTTATTTATTTGCTTTAGTTGTACATAATGCATTTGATTCAATGTGTTTTATTTGTATGTGGTGCTGAGGATCGAACCCGGGTCGCCCATGTGCTAGGCGAGCGCTCTATCGCTGAGCCACAATCCCAGCCCCATAAGATGATATTTATGCTAGACCAGCACCTGGCTGTGATTGAATGAGGGGAAAGTTCATCATCACCAATTTCTTCCCTTTCACAAGAAATCACTTCCTGTGGGTAGCTCTGAAAAGCTTATGCTACTGCATACCACCCACACTACATCTTTCTTGTTTTTTTTTTTTTTTTCCTTTTTTGTTATTGGGGATTGAACCCATGGATGTTTTGCCACTGAGCTGCATCCCCAGCTCTTTTTATTTTTTGAGACAGGGTCTTGCTAAGCTGCTTAGAGCCTCACTAAGTTGCTGAGGTTGTCTTGAACTTGTGATCCTCCTGCCTCAGCCTCCTGAGTTGCTGGGCTTACAGGCACACACCCCTGTGCCTGGCTCACCCAACAACTTTCTGATTGATGGTGAGGATGATTGAGGCAGAGGGTTGAAACCCATGACTTTCTCACCCAGTAAAGAATTTGCAGTGTGACCTTGGGTGAGTCACTTATGTGCCTGGTCCAAGTTGCCTCATTCATGTTGCTAAAAGAACCTCTGAGGTAATGAGCACCATCCAACTGATTGGTGCAGTCAGGCCCACAAAGTAGGCAGGAGGTTATCCCCCTTCTAACAGGATGTGCCCAGAGGGACAGCTGGATGATGGATTAAATAAGATATCTGTTCACTATCTCTGTTATAGAGGTAGAGTGAGGAGGGAACTGGGCTCTGCAGGGTTGGTGGAGGGTGGTCTGAGGCAAATGCTAGGTGAGGGATTAGGGCTTGGTGTCTCCTCCTGACCAAGGCAGGTCTCAAGCACAGTAGGAAAGGCCCTCCCATATTGGCTTTATCTTCAGTCTCTGCTCTCTATTCTCTAGAATGAATACACACATATATATATATATATTTTTTTAATATTTATTTATTTACTTTAGTTGTACACAATGCAATGCATTTATGTTTACGTGGTGCTGAGGATCGAACCCGGGCCGCACATGTGTGAGGCAAGCGCTCTACCGCTGAGCCACAACCCCAGCCCACACATATATATTTATATATGTGCACACACACATATATACGTACATTTAAAAAAATATTTATTTATTTGCTTTAGCTGTACACAATGGGTTTATTTGTATATGGTGCTGAGGCTTGAACCTGGGCTACGCACGTGCCAGGGGAGCGCTCTACCGCTGAGCCACAACCCCAGCCCCCACATACATGTTTTTTGTTGTTTTATTTTTTCTTTTCCTAGAGCTGGGACGGCCTCTGCTTTTTGAAATCTTGCTCATCCTTAACTTAAATGCCAACTCTTCCAGGAAGCCACTCCTGCTTTTCCCCTTCCTTTCTACCCTTATCAATTCCATTTTCTGTAATCTTGTGGCACATTATTTGTACTTCTGTTATAATCCTTATTTTACTTTTCTTCAGATTGTACATGATTTCTTGTCCGTCTTACCTAGATGATGATGTTCTTTTTTAAAAATATTTATTTATTTGCTTTAGTTGTACACAATGCATTTTATTTTATTTTATTTTATTTATTTATTTTATTTTTTTTTGGTACTGGAGATTGAACTCAGGGGCACTTGACCACTGGGTCACATCCCCAGACCTTTTTTGTATTTTATTTAGAGACAGGGTCTCACTGAGTTGCTAAGTGCCTCGCCATTGCTGAGGCTGGCTTTGAACTCGTGATTCTCCTGTCTCAGCCTCCCAAAGTGCAGGGATTACAGGCGTGCGCCACTGCGGCTGCATTTTATTTTTACGTGGTGCTGAGGATCGAACCCGGGCTGTGCATGTGCTAGGCGAGCGCTCTACCGCTGAGCCACAATCCCAGCCCCATGATGATGTTCTTGAGTGCAAAAACTGTTCTTCCTTATTTTGGGGGTGGGTAGAAAGCTTGGTATATAGTAGATCTTTTTTTGTGTGTGGTACCGGGGATTGAACTCAGGGGCACTCGACCACTGAGCCACATCCCCAGCCCTTTTTTGTATTTTATTTAGAGACAGGGTCTCATTGAGTGGCTAAGTGCCTCGCCATTGCTGAGGCTGGCTTTGAACTCGTGATCCTCCTGTCTCAGCCTCCCAAAGTGCTGGGATTACAGGCGTGCACCACCGCACTCGGCTTATAGTAGATCTTAATAAGCATTTGTAGATGAAATTAATGACATAATGTCACCTTCTGAGTGTGTGTGTGGTACAAGAAATTGACCCTAAGGCCTCATGCATCCTAGGCAAGCACTCTACCACTGAGCTACATTCCCCTCAGCCTTTTTTATTTTTATTTTTTGAGCCAGGGTCTTGCTGAGTTGACAAGGCAGGCCACAAATTTGCAATCCTTTTGCCTGAACCTCCCAAATTGCTGGGATTATAATTATGTATTGCCATGCCCAGCACAATCTCACTTTTAAAAGTCACTCTATGTGCCAAGTTGCACTGTGTCATATGCTTTACATAATTATTACATTGAATCTTCCCAACAACCCTATGAGATAGGCACTGTCATCCTCATTTTACAGACAAGGGACCTGAAGCTCAGAGAGGTTAAGCAACTTGCCTGAGGTCACACAGCTGGTAAGTTTAGAGCCAGAATTTGAACCTAGATCTGCCTAACTCCATACTGGTGCCTCCCAATGAGTAAATGAAAAGTGGGATTTTACTGGGCCATGTTAGGGGCTGGAGAGACAAGCTTGGAAGAGAGAGAGAGAGAACACAAAGAAGGCAGTTTTTCCAAACTGAGGCAAAAGCTCTGAGAATACATACTTACAGAAGGAACACTTACTGAGCATCTACTACATGCTAGACAGACTGTTAAGGTTACAAAGATGAGTAAGACACAGACCCTGCCCTTAAGGAGCTTACTAAGAGGTGGGGGAGGGGGGTAAGTGATGGGCACATCAGGTAACAAACATGCTGGCATACAAGAAATGCTGTGGGAATCCAGAAACAATCAGCCAGCTCAGACTGGATTGGTGTGAAAACCCTCCTGGAGGCCCTGAGACAGGGAAGAGGAGGAGGGTCCTCTAGACTTTGATTCCCCCTCTGCAGCTGTCTGTGAGATACATAGGTATTCCCACAGCCTTCAGAAGACTTTTGCTTCTGCTTTGGCATTAGTGGGTGCCATTTCTGAAGGGGCAGGATGAGGCTTTGGGTCACAGTCAGGGCTCTGGGGGGTGCTCCTCTTAACCCACTCACACTGAGCAGGAAATGATTGCTACAGAGGTGCCTCTGTTCACTACAGCCCTGACAAAAAATTCCTCCCTTCCTCACTACAGGTTATAAGACCCTTCTCAAGTGCCTATCTGGTAAATTCTGCCGCCGGGAGCTGATTGGCATCATGGGCCCCTCAGGGGCTGGCAAGTCCACATTCATGAACATCTTGGCAGGATACAGGTGAGGATGAAGATGGGGAAGGATGGGGCAGAACTCGGGAAGAAGAGCCCCTTGGGGATTACAGGTGTCTTGAAGTGCCCTTGACCCTTGTCCTCAATGGATGTCCCTGCAGAGAGTCTGGAATGAAGGGGCAGATCCTGGTCAATGGGAGGCCGCGGGAGCTGAGGACCTTCCGCAAGATGTCCTGCTACATCATGCAGGATGACATGCTGCTGCCACACCTCACAGTGCTGGAAGCCATGATGGTGAGGGCTGGATGGCCACCCCGCTTCTTAGCATCCCCTTCCATCTGCTGTCTGCATCCCCCTCCTCAGCTGAGGGGTTAAGGCAGTACTGCCCCCCACACATACATCTCTTTCCTACCCTCTGGACCCCAGGTCTCAGCCAACCTGAAGCTGAGTGAGAAGCAAGAGGTGAAGAAGGAACTGGTAAGTGGGACAGGGGAGGCCTGGGGACAGCTGCCCTCTGTGGGGCTCATGAATTCTAGGGCCCTGAGTCAGGGGCGGAAGTGTGGCAAACAAGAGGGGACAAGGGGCTTAAGGGGAATCCTTTGTGAAGTCAGGGTGGTGCTTGGGGGAGACCAAGCCTCTGAAGCTGACCTGGGCTGGGTGGGGGTGGGTCCAGGTGACAGAGATCCTGACAGCACTGGGCCTGATGTCCTGCTCCCACACGAGGACAGCCCTGCTCTCTGGCGGGCAGAGGAAGCGTCTGGCCATCGCCCTGGAGCTGGTCAACAACCCGCCTGTCATGTTCTTTGATGAGCCCACCAGGTAGTTCTTCCCCACCTCCCACCTCAACTTTCCCCACCCCTCAGCCCAAGCCAGAACCCAAAGCTGCATCTTCTATGTGGCTGGAGACTAGAGCCCCTGTTTGTAGTCTCCTGGGGCCAAGAAAAGGGCTGACTCCTCATCTCCATCCTTGCCAATCCTGTTGCAGCAAACAGCCCCGTCATTCGCCCAGGCAGAGATCTGGATGTCCCCTTTGATTGATGCCTCCCTCTCCTCTCCCCCACAGCCATTAGTCACGAAGTCCTGTTGGTTACACCTCCTTTTGGTAGCTCTCAAATTCGCTCTGCCCATCCCTAGTGCCAATGTTTGAGTTCAGGACATCATCGACAGACGCTCATCTCCTTGTCTCCAGTCTCTCCCAAGCGATCCTTCTTCCAGCCTGCAGCCACAGTCGACTTTCTAAAAGACAAGTCTGGCCTGACCCCTCCCCTCCCCTTCAAAATATGCAATGAGTCTCATTTACCCTCAGAAAAAAGTCAAGTGGCTTGCAAGATCCTGCTCTGAACCTAATTCGCCAGCCTCCTGTCTGTATTTTATGCTCTAATAACACTGAGTTGCTTGTAACTCCCTGGTCAAACCATGTGCTTCATGCCTCTAAGCTCTGCCCATGCTGTGTCTTCTACCTAGAATGTCCTTCACAGCTGCTCCTTCCCTTCCACCTTCACCAGCTCA
This sequence comes from Tamias sibiricus, assembly GCA_025594165.1. NCBI lineage: Eukaryota > Metazoa > Chordata > Mammalia > Rodentia > Sciuridae > Tamias > Tamias sibiricus. The sequence continues at coordinate 112,813,932 of CM046657.1, forward strand.
GCTCTCACTATTTCCAGACTCACTCAGGAATCTTCTGAGACTTCCCTCCAACTCCCTGCTACTGTGTGGCTGATCCCCGCCCCCCACCGGCCTCTGCCCCCTGTTGCTACAGCACTTCCCACATTTCCTAATATCATCCATAAGCTGTCTTTCTCTCCTTTCAGTCCAACATGGTATTTCTGCATCATCCTAATCACACAATAGTGCATACAACAGGTGCTCAATATAGGCTTGTTACATTGAAGAGTGCTCTGGCCTTCTGGGGGTACCTCCAAGTGCCTGAGCCATGTAGGTCATATAGGATATGGGGGTGGCCAGAGGGGGGGCCCTTTCCTGCCAGTTCTATCCCCTTCACAGCAGTTTCCCTACCCTGAACACTCCCTCCGCTTGGCCCCACCCACCTCACCAGGCCCACTGGTGGCCTCTCTCTGGACAGCGGTCTGGACAGTGCTTCTTGTTTCCAAGTGGTGTCCCTCATGAAGTCCTTGGCCCATGGGGGCCGTACCATCATCTGCACCATCCACCAGCCCAGTGCCAAGCTCTTTGAGATGTTTGACAAGGTGAGTGTCTGTGGGCCTCCACGAAGATTGGCCTGAGAAGGAGGGATGAAAGGGGTCAGTGGAGGTGCTGGCAGGGCCCCTGCCTGGACCACTGGTTGTGTTTTCTTCACCCTTCCTTTCTGCCTCAGCTCTACATCCTGAGCCAGGGTCAGTGCATCTTCAAGGGCGTTGTCACCAACCTGATCCCCTATCTGAAGGGGCTTGGCTTGCATTGCCCCACCTACCACAACCCAGCTGACTTCAGTGAGTGGGGACAATGGCGGGGGTTAACATACCGTGCCAGGCCAAACCTGGGGGCTAGGGTCATGGGTTCAGGCCTCCTGGGGACAGAGGTCTCATTGTCACCTGCTTTAGCCACACATCCAAGAGTGGCTGACTTGCCCTTGGGAAGCAAGGGTAAATCTTCGCTGAGCACTCTGCTCTGTGTCCCCAGTTATTGAGGTGGCCTCTGGAGAGTATGGAGACCTGAACCCCATGCTGTTCAGGGCTGTACAGAATGGACTTTGTGCCATGGCTGAGAAGAAGAGCAGCCCTGAGAAGAACGAGGTCCCTGCCCCCTGCCCCACTTGCCCTCCGGTAAGTAGGGTGAAGAGGACAAAGAGGGCAGAGCAGGGAGGGGAGATGGGACCATGGATGATGCTCTGCCACAGAGGCCATCCCCCAGAGGCACTGGGTACCAGGAGGAACCCAGAGTTGGAATGGACCTACTCTTCATGGCTTGTGTGACCTTGGGCACTTTGGCCTCATTGAGCTTCAGTTTTCTCATCCACTTATTAATTCAGGAAACTTTCTGAACATTTGTTGTATGCTGTCCTCAGTGCCGGTACGGGCCCTTCTGGTAGGCAAAACCAACACAGTCACTGGCCTCATGGGCCAGTGTGGCTCTCTGTCATCTCTAACTTGGAGGTGATGATACTTAACTTACAAGGAGGCTGGGAGGACCCCATAGATATCACATAAAAGCTCTTAGCACACCCCAGGTTTTTGCCCAGTGCCAGGTCTCTTCCTTAGATGAGATGTCCCTTGGTTATGGTTGTCATTTTTATCATTATTAAATATTATTGTGAAACCAGTGGCCTGAAGGAATTAGCCTTTTGGGTTACTATTAGTGGATTAGAGAAGTGACTGTTCTGCCACGGTGAGCCACCACAGATGGCTTAAATGTCTTTCCATCTCCTCTCCTCCAAGTTTTTATCCCCTCCTTCCCTCTCTTTCACAGTCTCTCTGAGCCCCGCTTTGAGGTGCATGCCTCAGTGGTGAGGTTCTCCCTCTGTAGCCTGGGGCCCTGCCTTGGGAAGGGTTTAGGGTTTTCCCATGCACTGAGCTGGGTGGGCAGTGGGTGGGTGGGTTAAGCTCACCTGGTCCCATTTCCTCTCCCCAGGAAGTGGATCCCATTGAAAGTCATACTTTTGCCACCAGCACTCTCACCCAGTTCTGCATCCTCTTCAGGAGGACCTTCTTGTCCATCCTCAGGGACACGGTGAGGCGTCAAGTTGGGGGACAGGAAGCACAGGTCTGGCCTTTGGGCTGTAGGACAGCAGCAGCTGGAAAGGGAATTGGGGGCCCTGCCCACAGCCCTCCAGTGCACCTCTGGGTCTATGTACCCCCAGGACAATTCCAAGTTCTTACCCTAGTGTGGCCGGCTCTGTGGCCCACCTATCCCTGGCCTGGGACACATCCCTCTCCTGTGATAACCCCCTCCCACAGGTCCTGACCCACTTGCGGTTTGTGTCTCACGTGGTGATTGGCGTGCTTATTGGTCTCCTCTACCTGCACATCGGTGATGATGCCAGCAAGGTCTTCAACAACACGGGCTGCCTCTTCTTCTCCATGCTGTTCCTCATGTTTGCTGCCCTCATGCCCACCGTGCTTACCTGTGAGCTGAGTTGCCTAGGGTGTGCAGTGTGGGTGCTGGGGCCAAAGGCAGAGCGGCCAGTGGGTCGACCAGTGGGGCCTGATCTGCCTGTGCTCTCAGTCCCCTTAGAGATGGCAGTCTTCATGAGGGAGCACCTCAATTACTGGTACAGCCTCAAAGCGTATTACCTGGCCAAGACCATGGCTGATGTGCCCTTTCAGGTGAGCCTTGTCTTCCGACCTGCCCATGTCTCCCAGCTCTCTTGCCCCCCTCCTTCCTTGCTTGCCAGCTCCTTTAACCTTCTGGCCTTCAGCCCTTTCCCTTCCTTCTATTCACTTAGCAAATAGGTGTTGCATACCTGCGTGCACCAGGCTATGCACCAGCCACTAGGAATACAGTGACAGATTAGGTTGATAGAATCTTTGTCCTGTGTAACATTTTAGTGGGAACAATTGGCAACCAACAGAAAATGATGAAAATAGTAACCTTGCAAATGACTCTAAATCTTCATAAGGGCAGGAAGTCTATCTGAGTGGTAAGCGCTTTCTTAGCATGTATGAGGCCCGGGTTCAATCCCAAGCACTGAAAAAACAAACCAAACAAAACAAATCTTATTAGAGGCAGTAGTATAGACTCTGGACCCTTACTGCCACTTGCAAGATGCAAGGCATTGGGCAAGTCACCTCTGCTTCAATGTCCCCATCTATCAAATGGAATGATGACAGTAACTACCTCGGGATTATTTGAGAATGGAATGACTGAATGAATGCAAGATTCTTAGAATAGTGCTTGGCACATACTAAATGCCCATGAAATGTTAGCTAATTTTGTTATTGCCATTATCACCTTGTTCCAACCATATTACATAAAAGTGATCCTTCCTCAGAGTGGACACTGCATTGTGTCAGGGCTCTGGGAGAAGAATACAAACTGGATCTTGGCCTCTGGTTGGGCACCTTTATGCAGGGAACAACCTGCACAATTGCACATGGTGACATAGTGGGCTCAGTCCCTGCTCCTAGGAGTTTTTAGTCTCTCTAATTTTTTTAAGCCATCTTAGAAACTCACATTTGCAGTTTGCAATTCAAAACTCTATAGGATTTCCGAATCACAGTCTTTCTTTATAAAAATTCTTTTGGGGGACTGAGGATGTAGCTTTAAGGTAGAACACTTGCCTAGCATGCATGAGGTCCTGGGTTCCATCTCCAGCACTGAAAAAAAAATTGTTTCCATTTGAGGTTTACAACATTTTTTTTTTGGGGGGGGTACCAATAATTGAACTCAGGTGTACTCAACCAGTGAGCCACATCCCCAGCCCTATTTTGTATTTTATTTAGAGACAGGGTCTCACTGAGTTGCTTAGTGCCTCGCTGCTGCTGAGACTGACTTTGAACTCGCAATCCTCCTGTCTCAGCCTCCCTAGCTGCTGGGATTACAGGCATGTGCTGATGCAACTGGCTACAACATGGTTTTATGGGATACATATAATAGCAACATAAAGCAAATCACCATATCAGCTAAAATGTATTCATTTAATAAAAAAATTCTGATAAAATGTAATTTTATTAATAGTCTCCAGGCTGTATATTATATCTCTGGACTTGTTGATCCTACGAATCTGCTTCTTTGTGTCTACAGAGTTGATAGACTCCAGGCAGAACAAAACACTCTCCAAGGGAGAAGTTAATTCATTAATAATATAAGGAGGGCTGGGATTATGGCTCAGAGGTAGAGTGCTTGCCTAGCATGTGCGTGGCCTGGGTTTGATCCTCAGCACCACGTAAAAATAAATGCATTGTGTACAACTAAAGCAAATAAATAAACATTTTTAAAATAATATAAGGAAAAAATTTAAAAATATGAGGAATAAGCTGGTGCAGAAAAGAAGGACTTTAGGCACTCAGAGGAGGGAAAAGTCACTGTGCTCAAACTAGTTAGAGAGGCCTCATGGAAAGGGTGGTTTGAGAAGATGAGTGAGGTTCACGTGGTCAGGGAGAAAGGGGACATGTGTCCATCTGGGGGACAGCATGAACAAGAAGGGAGGCAGGATAGGCATGGAGGCACTAGGTGTTCTAGGGTCTCATTCCCAGGTGGAATGGAGGGTCTTGGCCACCATGACCATGGCTCCAAGTTCCCTGCCCAGCTCTGTGCCATTCTCCAGGTGGTGTGCCCAGTGGTGTACTGCAGCATTGTGTACTGGATGACAGGCCAGCCAGCTGAGACCAGCCGCTTCTTGCTCTTCTCAGCCCTGGCCACTGCCACTGCCTTAGTGGCCCAGTCTTTGGGACTATTGATTGGAGCTGCCTCCAACTCCTTACAGGTGGGAAGGTTGGCATGTGGGGATTCTCAAGTGGGGATGGGGTATCATGTGAGAAATCAAGGGCTGGCATGAGAGGGATGGACTCTTGGGAAACTGGGCCACCCTAGTCCTGGTTGCCTCTGTGATGGCCTGGCTCCCTTGCCTCCCCTCCAGGTGGCCACCTTTGTGGGCCCAGTTACTGCCATCCCCGTCCTCTTGTTCTCTGGTTTCTTCGTCAGCTTCAAGACCATCCCCACTTACCTGCAATGGAGCTCCTACCTCTCCTATGTCAGGTCGGTGCCTCTTTCCCCCTGCCCCCACCTGCCCCTTCCTTCTATGCAGGAGGGTCTGTCTGTCCAGCTCCTACTAGGCTGTGCTATCTGGTGCCCACCCCACCATCCTTTGGGCAGGGGCACTCTGGTTGGCCCCCAGGGATCAGGGCAATGCATTTGGGGTGTGGTGATTTGCTGAGAGAGCAGGTTTCCTGTGCTATGTCCTGCCCTGATGCCCCTGCCTGCCTAGGTATGGCTTTGAGGGTGTGATTCTCACCATCTATGGCTTGGAGCGAGGAGACCTGACATGCCTAGAGGAGCGCTGTCCATTCCGGGAACCACAGAGCATCCTGCGAGCGCTGGATGTGGAGGATGCCAAGCTTTACATGGACTTCCTGGTCTTGGGCATCTTCTTCCTGGCCCTGCGGCTGCTGGCATACCTTGTTCTCCGTTACCGGGTCAAGTCCGAGAGATAGAGTCTTGAACCTGGCCTGTGCCCAGCCCCCGCAGCACAGCGCACCCAGCCCTTTGGGACTGTTTTAACCTTGTAGACTTGGGCACTGGTTGCTGGTGCAGCCACCTCCCCTCCCTCAGCTGCTCCACAGGCTGGCTGGAGAACTGTGCTCCCAGCCTTAGCCCTGGGGGGTGGGGGCTGCAGCCCACCCCACCCCACCCAGGAATCTTCCCAAGTTGATACGGTTTGTAGCTTCCTCCTTACTCTCACCAACACCTGCATGCAAAGACCGGGAGGCTGCCCCCCACCCCTTTCTGCCCACAGCACCCTCTTCTGTTGTCTGTCTTGGAGACCCAGGTTTTATGGGGCTTCCACTTAACAACTGACCAAAGTGGCTCCCTCTGGGGGTTCCCCACTACACCAGTGTTTATAAACCAAGCTGCTGTAAGGTTAAAGTTCCAGGGCTAAGCACCGGTGGGGGGCATCCCCTAGGAATCCCATTATGGACATTGGGATGGAGTAGGGAGAGACTCAGGAAGTCTCTTTCTCCTCCCCACCCCCAGACCCTGGCTTATGAAGACAATCTGCTATGACAGAAGCTGGGCGTTCTGTCTGGGTCACCACTCTTAATCCTGGAGATTGGAGAGGTCATGGGATATCTCATCCCCCCTCCCTATAGCTTTGGTGAGGGGCAGGGCCTGGTGGAATCTTTGCAATAATGTCTGTGTTTCTTTCCCACCTGTCACTGGAACTGGAGAAAGCACTTTATTCTGGGGGGTGAGCAGGCGAAGACCCAACCCTCTTTTCTTTCTTGCTGCCCCTGACACACATGGTTCCACATGCTCCCTCCCCTCTCCAGAGTTACAGGCACATACACACAGGCACATACACACAGGCAATCTCAGCCCTGCACTTGCGTGATCCCCTGTGGCTCAGAGTAAGAGTGATGGCGGGTTCTGTGGGGAGGGCAGTGCCAGCCTCCTTCCTGGGGATCCCACTTTGGAGACTCTAAGGATGAGGCTGATTTTGCCCAGGGTGACTCCAGGATCAGTAGGAGTCTACCCTCCAGTCTTCTCTCCCTCCAAGCCAGGGTATCACACAAACAGCAGCCTCCTGGAGTTGAGGACCCAATAAGCACAAGCATGGGAATAAGTTGGCTTGGCTACCGCCATCCCACGGCCCTCCTTTTGCACTCCAGGCTGGCATTCCACTGTCCTGCCCCTTTCCTGGCCACTTGCTGCTCATTCAAACTCTGTCCATGTCTCTCCACCTCCTTCCTATCAGCAGGTGGCCTCTGGGCATCAGAACACTGTGCCCTGGGCACCAAGGTGGCAGACATACCTACAGCATGTCTGGCTTTCCTGGTGGGTCTAGGCTCATTCTACTTCCGGTTGTCCCTTCCCCCAGGGTTCTTTCCCCACTTACTCCTATATACACACCTCTCCACCTTCCCTTGCCCTGCCACAGATTCTTCTCATTACACAGAGATGCCAGTTGTATTTGTGGGATTTCACCCATTATTAATAAAACCTATATTTATACAGTATGCCGTGTGTGAATGTGTGTGGGTCTGATGCCTGGTAACATGGGCTGTAAGAGGGTCTTCAAAGCACTTGGTAAGATGTCTATCAGGTTTATGTAGACTGTGGCAGGGAATGGTAAGTCCTGGGTTATGTCAAGCTAGCGAATGTATATCTTTTGAAATATTTGTATCATGCTTTCCATCTTACCAATGCTTCATGTTCCTTATTTCAAGGGAGGCCCATGCCAACCCAGTCCTATCTATCCTTCGTGACAATCCACTTCGCAAATGAGAGAACTGAAACTTGGGCTAAGTAACTTGCCAACAGCTCTCAGGTAGTAGAGATGGAGCTAGGCCTAGAGACCAGATCCTGTCTCCAGACTCTTTTTTTTTTTTTTTTTTGGTACTGGGGATTGAACTCAGGGGCACTCAACCACTGGGTCACATCCCTAGCCCTTTTTTGTATTTTATTTAGAGACAGGGTCTCACTGAGAGTTACTAAGTGCCTCCCCACGGCTGAGGCTGGCTTTGAACTTGCGATCCTCCTGCCTCAGCCTCCCAAAGTGCTGGGATTACAGGCATGCGCCACCGCGCCCGGCCACTCTTTTTTTTTTTTTTTTAAATATTTTTTTAGTTGTCGATGAACACAATATCTTTATTTATTTATTTTTATGTGGTGCTGTGGATCGAACCCAGTGCCTCACACATGTGAGGCAAGTGCTCTACCACTGAGCTACAACCCCAGCCCTCCATACACTCTTGACATTGGTCAGACTTCTTGTTCATGGTGGATCTACATGCTGCATGTGGGTACCCTGTCTCTGTTGCATGGGTGTGTTCTTGTTCTTGCCCTAGTGATACATGACTCTCTTCAGGACTCACTGAGCTCCAGTTATGCTTACAGGGGAGGGGATGTGGAACCTCATCCTAGGATGGGAGTGGCAGGGATCTCACTGGGCTTAATTCAGCTTTTCCTTTTCTTCCTACTTAGTGACCCTTACCAAGGCTGAGTTATTGGCCACCAGGACTTCAGGCCAGAGGTTTGGAGTAGGTAAGATCTAGAGGGCCTTGAGTACTGGTGGCAGGATAACCCAAGAAGCAGCACATTGTCTTACCCGCTTCTCTCCTTGGCCTGAAGCCTGGTGTTTGAAGGAAGGCACTTGCACCAGTCCTTCCAGCTGCCTGGCACCCTAGGACTATGATCTAATATGACCGGTTGGGTGCTCAACTACAGATGGACTCACTTTATTTCCTTTGTGTGTGTGTGTGTGTGTGTGTGTGCGCGCGCGCGCGCGCGTGCATGTGTGTTTACAGTACTGGGGATTAAACCCAGGAATGTTCTGCTTTTGAGGTGCATTTCCAACCCTCCATTTTCTTTTTCTTTTTTTTTTTTTTTTTTTTTTTTTTTTGGTACCAGGGATTGAACTCAGAGGCACTCACCCACTGGGCCACATCCCCAGCCCTTTTTTTGGTTTTTATTAGAGACAGGGTCTCACTGAGTTGCTAAGTGCCTCACCATGGCTGAGGCTGGCTTTGAACTCGCGATCCTCCCTGCCTCAGCCTCCCAAAGTGCTGGGATTACAGGCGTGCGACACCGCGCCCGGCTATCTTTTTCTTTTTTTGGTAACAGGGATTGATTGAACTCAGGGGCACTTGACCACTGTGTGACATCCCAGCCCTTTTGTTGTATTTTATTAGAGACAGGGTCTCACTGAGTTGCTAAGTGCCTCACCATTGCTGAGGCTGACTTTGAACTCGTGATCCTCCTGCCTTAGCCTCCCAAGTGCTGGGATTACAGGTGTGCACCACCGTGCCCAGCTGGCCAGCCCTCCATTTTCTATGTTTTATTTTTGAGACAGGTTCTTGGGGGCTGGGGATATGGCTCAGTTGGTAGACTGCTTGCCTAGCATGCACAAGTCCCTGGGTTCAACCCCCAGCACCAAAAAAAAAAAATTTTTTTTTGAGACTGGTTCTTGTGAAGTTGCCCAAGCTGACCTTGAACTTGTGATCCTCCTGTCTCAGCCTACCAAGCCACTGGGATTATAGGCATGCACCATGGTGGCCAATTTAACCATTTCTTACATGGTTTGGGGCAAGTGTGGGAAATGGGAATATATCCTACTTCCTGGAATTCTCATTCGTTTCAGAGACATTCTGGAGACTCCCTTTATCCCTGGACTGATGCCAGTAGATGGCTTCTTACAAGTGTCAGTACCAGGTATTCATCTTAGTCGGGAAAGGTGGCACAATTCTGTAATACCAGCAACTCAGGGGGCGGAGGCAGGAGGATTGTAAATTCAGGGCCAGGCTTAGCAAGACCCTGTCTCAAAATTAAAATTAAAAAGGTCTGGGATGTAGCTCAGTAGTAAAGTGCCCCCAGGTTCTATCCCCAGTATGGCACAAAAACAAAACAAACAAACAAACAAACAAAAATATCATCTTTGCTCTTTCTTTTTTAAAAGGCAAATACTCTCTAAACGGTTAAGAATTCATAAATTCACACACTTATAATTCCTTCAGGAGCTAAAGAAGGCAAACAATCGTTCTGGACCCTTCAAGGGTCATTTGGCCCAGAGAACATTTGTTGAATGGTGTATATGTTTGCAAAAAGAGCTCTTTTGATTCCTGTAGCAACTCCACGAGGTATCTCAGATGAGCAGTATCATCTCCTCCTGTTACAGAAAAGGAAACTGAGATTAAGAGAAATGACTAGAGCACGCTCTCAGGACCCTATACTCTTTCGGGGGGGGGGGGGGGGGGGGGGGGGGGGGGGGGGGGGGGGGGGGGGGGGGGGGGGGGGGGGGGGGGGACTGTGACCCATCTGCTATGCTTCCTATTAGTACCAGTAACCTGCTGAATTGGGTCAAAAGTGTTCCTTGCCCATGTAGGTAGGCTTGCAAATACCCACCTTTTAGGACTCAGCGATCATGTTCATTAACACAACCACCTTCTCTGTGTAAGGGCCTGTACAGAGTGCTGGAGGGCAGAGTTGACCTAGGCAGTTCTCTATGCTGTGGTTCTTAGAGCACCTGGCATCCCATCCTGCGGCCAGACAACAAAAGACATGCCCACAGCATGATTCATGGTATTTCTTTCTACAAGGGGCCAAATTATATGTTATTAATAAAACCTATATGACTGTCATACCCTTGGGGGAGGGGAGCAGCTTTCTCTGAGCTACATCCAGGTGACAATCTGCCTCGCATGAGTAGAAAAGTGGAGTGATATTAGAGGAGCTCCCCAGGAAAATGTCACCCCTGAGACAACATTCATAGGGATGTTCTACTTCCTCTCTCCCCATCTCATTCAACTCCCCTTGAAGAACTTCTCTTGTGCAAGTATGCTGTTTTCCCCACAGTCTGAAGTTGCTGGTCTCTTTCCTGACTTGTTTTTTAACATCCAGTTCAAATGTCACCTCCTCTGCCAGAAGCAGTTAGTAACTTCCTCTTTCAGGTTTCCCTGATGTTTTGCCTTTGCCTCTGAAGTACATCATTTGTGAACATACTGGTCTGGCCCCTGCATGCCTTCTTCTGATTGACAGCCCAGGGCCTAGTGCTGGGCCAGGTAGGTGAGGGTGAGGTGATCAGTACTAATTCAATACAGCTGTTCTATGAATGGACAGACATCTACATGAAATATCAACAGTGTCTTCAGTTGTTCCGGGGGTAGAGGACAAAGCCTTCTTCCTATCCCTACCCTGGGGAGCCTCTCACGAGTTCCTCGTTGCACATATCTGTTCTGTGCATGTTGCACACCTATGTTTGCATCTGAAGGTGTGCCTTGGCTGGGGGCATGGGTGGTTCCTTCTCTGAACTACATGAGTCCTGGGTGTTCCTCCTGTGGAAACACAAGGATAAAGGATAAGGGCTTAGAGGACCCGGAAGCCCCAGAGCTAAACCATGATTGGATGTCAGACAGGATTTGCAGGTTGGGTGGGAATTGTCCACCAGACACAATTCTTCCTCCTTCCTGACCAAAATGACCAGAACTCACACACAGAGGTCTGGGGCCTGAAGAGGGCCAGGTATAAAAGGGAGGAACTGAGAAGGGCTCAGGTCTCTGCCTGGGGGTAGGCTGAGAAAGTACCGAAGGAAGGATGCCCTGGGGATGACGTTCTCAGGAAGGTCCTGGGGTGAAGTAAGAGGACCCAGGATCCATATGCTTGTTCTGTCTCAAGTGCTTTCCAGCTGGGTCAACCTGTGCAAGTCTTTTCACCTTTCTGAGTTTCTGGGTCTTCGTCTGTAAAATGGGCGAATCAACAAGCCCAGCCTGGGAGGTTTAGTGAGGTCATTGGACGTGACTGGTGCTCGGGACCTGCAGGGGGCAGGACAGCTGCAGGGCCCCGGGAGTAGAGAGCTGTGCCCACGGAGGGGGCGGGGGCGGGGGCGGGCTGGGTGGGGCCCAGCCTCGGCGCGGCTCTCAAGGGCCTCCTCCGCCAGGACCCCGAAGCCCCAGCGCCTAAGCTCGCCTGCTCGGGTCCCGGCTACCGGGTGATGCCAGGGCAGGCGGGGCTCCGAGCAGGCGGGCGGAGGCGGGCAGGAAGCGCAGCGCCGTGTCGCATCCAGCGAACCAGGGACTCTGGGAGCCAGCTGGAGACGCCGGCGTCCGCCCCGCCGGCCGCGGCGACCAGGCGCGGGTAAAGGCCTAGTTGGCTCGAACGCCCTTCCGACCCCGGCTGGGCGGCTGCGCTTGGGCAGGGCAAGGGCGCGCAGGGAGCCGGGACGGGCAAGTGTCACTGGGAGTTCGCGGTCGGAAACAAGTAGAACCGAGTTGGGTCGCCGAATGGGGGCATGTGGCCTTTTTTCTCCTCAGTCTCCGAAGCCACCTGATACTAGTTGCGCTGCTTGGGACCCCGTCTGGTGGGGAACCTCTGGACCTATGGGGAATACTGTCCATGTTCTTTTCCTGCCGTGCCCTCTATTATTATTATTATTATTATTATTATTATTATTATTATTATATACTGTCCTGCAGACCTGGATGATTATTAGAGAATTGCCTCCCCTCACCCTTCCTCGCGTCTCATGTGGCCCTGGATCTAAAGATAACCCAGAGCTTCCCCAGGTTTCAAGGACTCTCCCTTAACTCTTCTCCAGTCTCTGGAACTCCTGTTTTGAGCCCAGTCAACACCTCAGCCAGTTCCTGCACTGGTTGGCCCTGCCAAGGAAGGTCGCCCAGTGCAACCCCTTCTAAGTATACCCTCCCCTGATCTTAGGGAAGGAGACCAGTATGCCAGATAGGAGCAGGTTGCAGGTAAGGGCTCAGGAAGGACTTCTCAGAAGTGAGAGAATCTTTGAGCAGAATCTTAAGATTGGGTGGAATTCTGGCTGGGTGCGGCGGCACACGGCTGTAATCCGAATAATTTAATAAATTTAGATGCTGAGGCAGGAGGATCGTAGGTTCCAGGCCAGTCTGGGCAATTTAGCGAGACCCTACTCAAAAAATATGAAGGGTTGGCGAGGTAGTTTGATGGTAGAGCGCCCCCTAGGCAAAAAAGAAAGAAAAAAGATTGGATGGGGTTCTGATAAAAAGGAGAAAAGCCATTCCAAGCTGAGGAAAGTGTATGAACAAAGTTAGGAAAGTGAGAACAAGAATCACGTGATCCTGGAGAAGGAGGTGCCCGCTGGGGCAAGCTTAGAGAAATAGCTTGTGTGGACCGGTTTTAAGTTAACCTAGACTTTAGGGAGGTGATTAGCGCCTGGAACAAGGGGTTGGAATGGGAGACTGAAGATAGAGAGGCCATGAGGAGATGGGGGTCCTGTAGATCCTGGGAGGTCCCAGTTAACTCTGGGATGATGCACTAGAGAACTGGAAGACAAAGCAGTTGGGAGGAATTAGTGGAATTTGAGGGTTGGGGGGGGGGGGGGAGGAAGGTCAGGTTTCCAGTGTAAATCCAGTGTTTGGGAAGATCTGTAGCAAAGCACTTAAAGGAGAGGGGAATGATGGTTCAGTTTTGCCTGGGTGAAGTTTGAAGCAGCAGCAGCATATCCTTTTAGAGATGCCAAATAGGAAGTTCATTCACTTATTCATTTATTATTTATGCCACCCTCAAAGACAGCTTACGTAAAAGTCACAGAGAAGATAAAATGATAAAACCATTAAAACTCAGCTAAAAGGACCTGATGGCTAGGGAACAAAGGCAGAAGGGAGTGGATAATCATTACTGGGAAATCTAGGCCCAGAAAAGCTACTGAAAATGAACATGGGACTCCTGTGTAAGCTTGCTGGTAGTCAAGGGGGGAAAAAGGGATACCTAAAAGCAGATTATTGAGGGCTGGAACTAAGGACAAAGGTGTTTGTGAAGCCTCAGGGGAGAGGCAAGAGGTGGTAAGAGATAAAATGGTATCACTCTGGTGGTATTTTCAGGGAGGAGAGCTGAAGCTGGGCTAGGGCTTGTGTGGCGCTGACATCTGAGGAAAGGCTGAGCCTCTCCTGGGAGGTGGTTCCTCCTTAACTGGCATGGGGTAGGGAGGGGTGTGTGTGGGGTAACTGACATGGGGTAGGGGTGTGGGAGGATTGAGGTGGGATGATGGTGGCAATTCACAGTATTCTTCTTGCAGGGGAACTGGATAGAAGGTGGTAAGCCTCTCTGGCTCTGACCTTCTCTCCCAGGATGAGGTGGGGCTGCTATTTGCCCAGGGCCTTTTGGTACTTTGGTCTGGGAAGAACATCCCAGCCACCAGGTAAGCAGGAAGCCGGGGTTTCTTTTCTTTCTTTCTTTCTTTTTTTTTTTTTTTTTTTTTTTACTCTCTTTTCCTCTTCAGAGTCTTGATGGTGCTTCCAAGAGAGCTGGAATCCAGACACCAAGTGATCTAGTTCACTTGTGGTTCTGTAGCTGTTGACCTTGGGCATGTCACCTCACTTCTCTGAACTTCCTTTTTCCCCATCCTAAAGTAAGGGAGCTGCACTAGATGATTTTTTTAGGGCCTCTTATAGCTGCATAAATCCAGGAATATTTGTCTGATTTCATTTTTCATTCAGCAGATATTTGCTGTGCTGGCTATGTGCCAGATCCTGGGTTAAGTTTTAGGTATATAATTGTGAACAAAAACAGATGTAATTCCTGCTTTCATGGAGGTGGGGGATGAATGTTAATGAAACAATCACATAATGAAATATAAAATTACATAATAACTTCTAAAAATGGGCAGTACAAGCTGCTTTAAGAGCAAATAAGGGGGGATTTGGTATAGACACAGGGTCTGTGTATTGTGGGAAAATGTGCATAGGATCTATAGATGCTGTTTCTTCCTTCTTTTTATAGATGAGTGTATCCCCTTTGTGACCCACTGGAATTGGCCCCTTAAAGGGGAGCATCCCCTTGGACCCTTTAGGTGAGGCCTGGGTGTCATGCCCTAGAGACTGGGAAGGGTCAGGACATGGTGCTAGCTTGATCTTCTGGGAGAGGGGGTTGATCTTCTGGGGTGGGGAGAGTACAGAAGTTGGCTTAGATCATCTAGGTAGAAGTTATAGTGGAAGGGGAGTGGAGACCTGTGAGAAGTGGTTGGATCTGGGAGTGGCCAGCCTGAGTTCCAGGGCGATGGTCAGCAGTGGGGGCTGGAGGGCCAGGGCCACAACCTCAGTCCCTGTGTGGGGAGTCTCCCTAGTGAGAATTAGACTAGGCTCTTAATTGGATGCCCAGTGCCTCAGGAAGCTGGAGGTCCAGAGTGCAGACTGGCCTGGACTCAGAGCTTGTGCAGGGACTGAGCTCTGTATTCTGACCGCAGCCCATCCCCTCTCCTCACTCCCAGGGCCTTTACACGCCATCATGGAAGCTCAGCCAACAGTGCTCCCCCATCAGGAAGGCATGGACAGGTGTTCCGGAGCATCTCTGCAGCTGGTAAAGGATTGTCTGGGATCCTGTTGGGAGAGGGGGACAAAGGAAGAGGGCATTGGAAGGAGCAGCAGGATGAGGATCCACTTCCATCCATTAGTGGTCCCTCTGTGTGTGCATCCATTTCTGCAACACTCACTCAGTGCACACTTACCATGTACAAAGTACTTGGAGAGACACTCTCCCTACCTCATCTGATCCTGATTCTAGCAGCCAGGGTAGGGCCATGTACAGATAACCATGAAGCCTGGTTTTCATTATTTGTCTGGAAGCTCTCCACTTTCTGCCATAGGTATTCCAAACTTTCCAGACAATCTGCATTTTCTGAGGGAGTCTGGTGAATCTAGCAGCATTCTGGCCCCAGCATCTCTGGGTGCCGTGTCTTGACTCTCCAGCTTGACCTACCACCATCCTGACTGGTCCTAAGCTCCAGCATCTCCAGCCCCTGGAGTTGTCTCCAGCCCCTGATCCATGTCCCTTGTCTTCCCATCCAGAAGCTATCCAGTGGCACCGCCGGAATCTGGCTGAGTGGTTCATCCGGCTGCCCAGGGAGGAACGCCAGTTTGGTCCAACTTTTGCACTAGACACAGTCCATGTTGACCCTGTGATTCGTGAGAGCACCCCCGATGAGCTGCTTCGCCCATCTGCAGGGCTGGCCCAGGAGCATCAACCACCCCCAGCTGGGCTCCCTCCTCTGGCCCTGTCTCAGCTCTTTGACCCGGATGCCTGTGGGCGCAGGGTGCAGACAGTAGTGCTCTATGGGACAGTGGGTACAGGCAAGAGCACACTGGTGCGCAAGATGGTCCTGGACTGGTGTTATGGGCGGCTGCCAGCTTTTGAGCTACTCATCCCCTTCTCCTGTGAAGACCTGTCATCCCTGGGGCCCACCCCCACCTCTTTGTGCCAACTTGTGGCCCAGCGCTATACTCCCCTGAAGGAGGTTCTGCCCCTGATGACTACTGCCGGGTCCCGCCTGCTGTTTGTGCTTCATGGCTTGGAGCGTCTCAACCTTGACTTCCGGTTGGCAGGCACAGGGCTTTGTAGTGACCCTGAGCAACCAGGGGCACCAGCTGCCATCATGGTCAACCTGCTGCGCAAATACATGCTGCCTGAGGTAGGTGGTCCCTTACTACATCCTTCCACTGCTGTCCCTTGGCCTGCCCCTATGTCCTGGGCCCACATGTTTGTTGGGTAGGCACTGGGTTAGTTCAGATCCTAGCCCCTTCACTTCCCGGTTCTGTGATCCCAAGCAAGTCACTGACTTCCCTGAGCTTTTGTTCCTTTCTGTCCTTGAATTGTACTGATCTAATGAGATACTGCATATAATACCTGGGACCATAGGAGATGCTCAGTAATTGTTACAGTTGTTTGTAGTCATTGTTCCTTTCATCCTTGGACACTCAGTCCTCAGGGGCTTGAGGCCATCCAGGCCCTAAGGTCTGTCTTTCCTTTCTTTTTATTACTGAGGATTGAATACAGGAACTCTATCACTGAGCTACATCCACAATTCTTTTTAAAATTTGAAGCAGTGTCTCCCTAAGTTGCTGAGGCTGACTTTGAACTGAGATCCTCCTGCCTCAGCCTCCTGAGTCTCTGAGATTATAGGCATGAGCCACTGCTCCAGACTCCTCAGGTCTTTCTTAACTCTCAATCATTCCCTTCCCAGGCCAGCATTCTGGTGACCACCCGTCCTTCTGCTATTGGTCGCATCCCCAGCAAGTATGTGGGCCGATATGGCGAGATCTGTGGCTTCTCTGATACCAACCTGCAAAAGCTCTATTTCCAGCTTCGCCTCAACCAGCCAGACTGTGGGTATGGCGCTGGGGGTGAGGGTGTCTCAGCCACACCTGCTCAGCGGGACAACCTGGTGCAGATGCTCTCCCGAAATCTGGAAGGCCACCACCAGATTGCCGCTGCCTGTTTCCTGCCTTCCTATTGCTGGCTTGTCTGTGCCACCTTGCACTTCCTGCACGCCCCCACACCTGCCGGCCAGACCCTCACAAGCATCTATACCAGCTTCCTGCGCCTCAATTTCAGTGGAGAAACTCTGGACAGCACTGACCCCTCCAATTTGTCCCTGATGGCCTATGCAGCCCGAACCATGGGCAAGTTGGCCTATGAAGGGGTGTCCTCCCGCAAGACCTACTTCTCTGAAGAGGATGTCCGTGGCTGCCTGGAGGCTGGCATAAAGACGGAGGAGGAGTTTCAGCTGCTGCATGTCTTCCGTCGGGATGCCCTCCGGTTTTTCCTGGCCCCATGTGTGGAGCCAGGACACCTGGGCACCTTCGTGTTCACTGTGCCTGCCATGCAGGAGTACCTGGCTGCCCTCTACATTGTGCTGGGTTTGCACAAGACAACCCTGCAGCGGGTGGGCAAGGAAGTGGCTGAGGTCGTGGGCCGAGTGGGAGAGGACGTCAGCCTGGTACTGGGCATCGTGGCCAAGCTGCTGCCTCTGCGGATTCTGCCTCTGCTCTTCAACTTGCTCAAGGTAACAGCCCCTGAGCTCCCACCCTCGCTCCTTCCCTCCCCATGATCCTGTGTGCCTCGTGGCTCCCTCTTCACCCCTTCCCCTCTCCCAGGAGGAAAGTGCTGCCTCCTGCACAGGTGTGAATCCTCTTCTGGGCTCTGGTTCAGCTCTGGGCAGTTTGTCTTATAGTGGGATTGGGGCCTAAGGAATGGGGAAAGAGAAGACACAGACTGGGGAAGGCTTGGGGATTGGGGGGGTAGGTGGAATTTGAGGGCATAGGGACCTAATAACAATCCCACAGGATTCCTTTTTTTTTTTTTTTAATGTTTATTTATTTGAATTGTGCACAATACCTTTAGTTTAGTTTTACGTGGTGCTGAGGATCGAACCTGGGCCACGCACGTGCTAGGCGAGTGCTCTACTGCTGAGCCACAACCCCAGCCCACAGGATTCCTAACAGCAGTTTCCATTTTGCACTTCTCGTAGTCTTTGTTGCTGTGAGGCAGGGGTCACTACAGTTCATGGTCTGTCCTTTGCTTTGCAGACCCAGATTGTATCTCTTTCCCCAGAGGTGATTAGGCTGCGGGAGTGATGACTCATCCTAACTAAATCACCAGAGACAGGTTTATAAAGCAGATGCTGTTTTATTCATTTATATCGGGAGGATGGATGGCATCTGTAATTGGTTTAGGACAGTCCATCCTGGGTGCAGGTCCGCTCCAGAAATCAAGCATCAGGCCTGAGGGCTGGCTGTGAACGGAGGGAGGGGGGGTGGAGGCAGGAAGTTCCTGAGGGATGGAGGAGCCACTCTGCTGAGGTCTGCCAGGCACTTCATCAGCATTCTTTCTTTTGTTTTTCACGTCAACATTGGAAATGAACTACTATTATGACCCCCTTTTTAGGTGAGGAAACTGAGGCTCAGACAGGAGAAGGAACTTGTCCCAGGTCACGAAGCAAGTAGAATAATTAGGATATGAGTTCAGGGTTTTGTGATTCTGAGTCCTTTGCTCTTTCTGCCTAACCATCCTGATGGCATTAGGAGTATTTCTGTCAGGCTGTGGTCTCTTGCTGGGGAATCCTGGTTTTCTAGGAACATGTTAGCAACTAGTCTTAGAAGGCAGAGCCTTCTAAGTGTTCCATTTTTCTTTTCTTTTCTTTTTTTAATATTGAGGATTGAACCCAGGGATGCTTACCCAATGAGCCACATCCCAGCCTTTTTTTTTTTTTTGGTACCAGGGATTGAACTCAGGGACACTCACCACTGAGCCACATCCCCAGCTCTATTTTGCATTTTTATTTAGAGACAAGGTCTCACTGATTTGCTTAGTGTCTTGCCATTGCTGAGGCTGGCTTTGAACTCATGATCTTCCTGCCTCAGCCTGCAGAACCCCTGGATTACAGGCACGTGCCACCATGCCCAGCATTCCAGACATTTTTATATTTTATTTTGAGACAGAGTCTTGCTAAGTTGCTCAGGGACTCACTAAATTGCTGAGGCTGGCTTTGAACTTGTGATCCTCCTGCCTAAGCTTCCTGAGCTGCTGGGATTGCAGGTGTGCACTGTGGCGCCCAGCAAGTTTTCCATTTTATAAGCAACAAAACATAAGGGTTAAAAAGCAGGGATCCGCGCACGCCTGTAATCCCAGCACTTTGGGAGGCTGAGGCAGGAGGATCGCGAGTTCAAAGCCAGCCTCAGCAATGGCGAGGCACTTAGTAACGCAGTGAGACCCTGTCTCTAATAAAATACAAAAAAGGGCTGGGGATGTGGCCCAGTGGTGGAGTGCCCCTGAGTTCAATCCCCGGTACCAAAAAAAAAAAAAAAAAAAAAAAAAAAAAAAGCAGGGATCCATGAACCCACCAACTGGGAGTCCCAGGCTCTGCCATTTACTAGTTATGTAACCTTGGTCATGTTACTTAACCTCTCTATGCCTCAGATTCCTCATCTGTAAATAGGGATAATAATAGAATTTATGCTGGGCACAGTGGCACAGGCCTGTAATCCCAGCACTTGGGAGGCTGAGGCAGGAGGATTACGAGTTCAAAGCCAGCCTCAGCAATGGTGAGGCACTCAGCAACTCAATGAGACTCCGTCTGTAATAAAATACAAAAAAAAAAATCATATAATAGAATTTATATCATTTACCTACCATGAGGATGAAATGAATGGATTCGCAGGGTCTGTCACATAATAAATGCTATTCATTTGTTTATTTAATGTAAAAACACACTCTTTCAGCCTACCATAGTTTTGCCTCAGATGAGGAGATCGTAAGAACTGCTGAGACCACCCCACCTCTTTGAAGGTGTGTTTGTTGTATCTGGATTGCATGAATGTAGCTCAGTGGTTAAATACACCTGGGTTCAATCCCTGGTACAAAAAAAAAGAAAACAATTGCATCTTAACCAGACACAATGTTGCATGCCTCTCAATCACAGCCACTCAGGAGGCTAAGACAAGAGGATCAGAAGTTCAAGGCCAGCCCAGACAACTTAGCGAGACCCTATCTCAAAGGAAAAACATAAAAAGAATGGGGGTGGGGCTGGGATTGTGGCTCAGCGATAGAGTGCTCACCTAGCGCGTGCGCGGCCCGGGTTCGATCCTCAGTACCACATACAAATAAATGTATTGTGTACAACTAAAGCAAACAAATAAATATTAAAAAAAAAAAAAAGAATGAGGGTATAATTCAGCAGTAGAGCACCCCTCAGTTCAGTCCCCAGTAACATACGCACACACAATGCATTTATATTGAACACGTGCAGACTTCTTTTTTTTTTTTTTTTTTTTTTTTTTTTTTTGGTACCAGGGATTGAACTCAGGGACACTTGACCACTGGGCCACATCACCAGCCCTTTTTTGTATTTTATTTTATTTTTACTTTTTGTGGTACCGGGGATTGAACTCAGGGGCACTTAACCACTGGGTCACATTCCCAGCCCTTTTTTTTTTTTTTTTTTTTTTTTTGTGGTACCGGGGATTGGACTCAGGGGCACTCGACCACTGGGCCACATCCCCAGCCCTTTTTTGTATTTTTTTTATTAGAGACAGGGTCTCACTGAGTTGCTAAGTGCCTCGCCATTGCTGAGGCTGGCTTTGAACTCGCGATCCTCCTGCCTCAGCCTCCCAAAGTGCTGGGATTACAGGTGTGCGCCACCGTGCCCGGCTCCTTTTTTGTATTTTATTTAGAGACAGGGTCTCACTGAGTTGCTAAGTGCCTCGCCATTGCTAAGGCTGGCTTTGAACTTGCGATCCTCCTGCCTCAGCCTCCCAAGCGCTGGGATTACAGGTGTGCGCCACTGCGCCCTGCTCAGACTTCTTTCAATAGTATTTACATAGTGTGGTTACACTAAAACAACTATTTACATAGTCTTTACATTGTACTAAGTATCATGAGTGATCTAGAGATGATTTAAAGTATGCAGGAGGATGTGTGTAGGCTATATGCAATATATAGGCTATATATGTGTCATTTTATATGTGGAACTCCAATGTCCATGGGTTTTTGGTATCCACAGGGGTCCTGGAACCCATCCCCTGTGGATACTGAGGGACAACTGTATATGCTCATTCCTTTCCACCATTTGAAAATGCATGGGTGCTTGGAAAACTGAAACAGTTCCTAATGTCTGGAGTGTGACCCATGTTTGAGAGATGACCCTGGAAAAGTCAGACTAGGGCCAGATTATGAAATGTTTCATGCTCCATACTGAATGCTTGGAGTTCGCCACACGGACAGTGGGGAGCCTGGAGAGTACTGTAGCCAGGAGGTAGTGTGGTCAGACAAATTGGGCTGCTCCCTCAAGGGAGATCATGAGACTAGAGCCATCTGGTGTACCTTAAGCTGAACCTTGAAGACTGAACAGACGTGTGGGAGGCCACAGTGACCATCCCCTGCTTCTTTTCCAGGTGGTTCCACGAGTGTTTGGGCGCATGGTAGGCAAGAGCCGGGAGGCAGTGGCCCAGGCCATGGTGCTAGAGATGTTCCGAGAGGAGGACTACTACAATGATGATGTTCTAGACCAGATGGGAGCCAGTATCCTGGGTGTGGAGGGCCCCCGGCGCCACCCCGATGAGCCCCCTGAGGATGAAGTCTTTGAGCTCTTCCCCATGTTCATCGGGGGCCTTCTGTCTGCCCACAATCGTGCTGTGTTGGCTCAGCTTGGCTGCCCCATCAAGAACCTGGATGCCTTGGAGAATGCCCAGGCTATCAAGAAGAAGCTGGGCAAACTGGGCCGGCAGGTGCTGCCCCCCTCAGAGCTTCTTGACCACCTCTTCTTCCACTATGAGTTCCAGAACCAGCGCTTCTCTGCTGAAGTGCTCAGCTCCCTGCGCCAGCTCAACTTGGCAGGTGTACGCATGACACCTCTCAAGTGCACCGTGGTGGCAGCTGTATTGGGCAGTGGAAGACATGCCCTGGATGAGGTGAACTTAGCTTCCTGCCAGCTGGATCCCGCTGGGCTGCGTACTCTCATGCCTGTCTTTCTCCGTGCTCGGAAGCTGGGGTAAGGACCCATCCTCATGCATAGGCATGAAGAGAGGGTTAGAGCTAATGAGGGGAAGAGAAATTGCCAAGGAAACAGGTACTGAGGTACTGAGGAAGAACCAGAAAGTCTGAAAGTCTGCTTTCTGTTGCTGTAACAAAATACTTGAGGCTGGATACTTTATAAAGAAAAGAGGTTTACTCATCTCATAGTTTTGGAGTTTGAAAGTCCAAGATTGGTACCTGCTTTGGTTCAACTTCTTTTTTTTTTTAATTTATTTATTTATTTGCTTTTAGTTGTACACAATGTGTTTTATTTTTATGTGGTGCTGAGGATCGAACCCGGGCCATGCACATGCTAGACGAGTGCTCTACCACTGAGCCACAACCCCGGCCCTGGGTTCAACTTCTGATGAGAGCCCCTTTGGCCCTTGTATCATGGCTAAAGAGCTGAAAAGGAAACAGTCGTATGCAAAGGAGGCCAAGAGCATGGAGTGGCTTGGCTTTATAACAACCCACTCTCATGAGTATTGACTCTCTCTGAGTCCAACATTCCTCCCCTCCAGAAGCACCCCAAAGACCTAATCACCTCACACCATGCCTTATCTCTCAAAGGTTCTACTCCCCACAGCACCTCATATTGAGGACCAAGCCTCCAACTCATGAACCCCAGAGGGACAAACCAGCCAGACCATAGCAGGGTGGGATGGTGAAGTCTGATGTGGGTGGAGGTGATAGGAACAACAAAAGAAGGGAGGGCAGGTATGAATGGCAAGAGGCAGGCTGGTGAGGAAGGGACACAGTAGATGGAAACATTCCATCCGATCTCCCTCTTTGGCCTCTTACCTCCCCTCTGGCCACCTTCTGCTCCAGCTTGCAGCTCAACAGCCTGGGCCCCGAGGCGTGCAGGGACCTCCGAGATCTGCTGCTGCATGACCAGTGCCAAGTTACCACCCTGAGGTGAGTGCCCTGGGAAGGGGCTGGAGGGAGGCTCTGGCTATTGTGGTGACCAGCTCAGGTCAAGGACGATCTTCCTGCCTTATAATTACCTGGCACAGGGCCACCCATGCTGTAGTAAAGGGGGTGGGAACTGAGGCCCTGACCTGTCCCTCCACCCCCAGTCAGGTCCATTATAAGCCACAGGGCAAAGGGAAGGATGCCATGAGTTCTAGGTGCTAAGAAAGCCTCTCAGGTGGCTAATGTCAGCTTGGGGGACAGGGAGGCTACTGTAATACCTAGGCTGGTGGCCTGGTAACAGGGACACTGATTCCCTCCCAGTATTTTCCCTAATGAGGTTGACTATAATGTTGGGCAGTCTCACTAGATGCTCTCAAAATGTTGGTCGATTTACTAGGCACCCAGATGTCTGGGTTTCCAATTTCTGGATGGAGTGAGGGGAGGTGAATGAGGGAGGAGAAAAGTAGGACAGAGGATGGGCCAACTAGAGGGCAAAGAGGAACAGAGACTGGGAAGGGGATGGGAAAAGGGGGAAGAAGGGAAATAGTATTGTGAAGAAGAGGGAGGGGACAGGGAAGAAGGGAGTCATGGAGAATAGGAGATGGAAAGGACGGAGAGGAAGAAAGGAGAAGCCAGCCTCCTCCACTCTCCCTTCTCTGAAGGGCCTATAACTATGTTTATCTGTCTCCTTTTCCTGGGCCTACACTTTTCTGTTCAGTTTTGTCTCCACCCCAGGCCATGCCGCTTTAAGACTCAAGTCCTAAATCCCAGCACAGGGCATTTGCAATGTTCCTTATAACCTTTGGTTGCTTGTGGCCCTAGGTTGTCCAACAACCCACTGACCGCGGAGGGTGTCAGCCTGCTGATAGAGGGGCTGGCAGGAAACACCTCGCTGACACACCTGTCCCTGCTGCACACGGGCCTTGGGGATGAGGGGCTGCAGCTGCTGGCTGCCCAGCTGGACTGCAATCAGCAGCTGCAGGAGCTGAATGTGGCCTACAATGGTGCTGGTGACACAGCATCCCTGGCCCTGGCCAAGGCTGCCCGGGAGCACCCTTCACTGGAGCTACTGCAGTGAGTCCTGCCCATGGTCCCATGGGCCCCTAGCTGCTTGGCCTCCTGTCTCCACAGTGCCCTTCCTACCCCAGGGAATGCTCTGGGCCTGGTGTCTGTCCTCTCTTTCTGGACTCTGACTGATCCTTGTCAACCCAGTTCTAAGCTGGCTCACCTCCTCTGTGACTGGCTTTTACCCTGTCCCAGTTCCCTACCACCATTTCTCTTAGGGGTCTGTTGTCCCTGGTCCCACTGAATTCGCATGTCAGTCCCTGCCTCCCATCGGCCACCAACCTCCTTCTCTGGTTTGCTGCAGACCCCTACCCCACCACGTTGGGCAGTAGGGGAGGAGCTGCAGGGCTCCTGACTGTCCACTCACCCAGGTGCCTTCCTTCCCACATCCCTGATGAACGTCTACCTTTCTCTTTCCTTCCAGCCTCTACTTCAATGAACTCAGCTCAGAGGGCCGCCAGGTCCTTCGGGACCTGGGAGGCACTGCTGAAGGCAGGGCCCGGGTTGTGGCATCGCTGACAGAGGGGACAGCAGTGTCGGAGTACTGGTCAGTGATTCTCAGCGAAGTCCAGCGGAACCTCAACAGCTGGGATCGGGCCCGGGTTCAGCGCCACCTTGAGCTTCTGCTGCGGGACCTCGAGGACAGCCGAGGTGCCACCCTTAATCCTTGGCGCAAGGCTCAGCTGCTGCGAGTGGAGGGCGAGGTCAGGGCCCTCCTGGAGCAGCTGGAAGGACCTGGAAGCTGAGACAGTGGCAGCTGAGACCCAGCTGTGGGACCACTGGCTCCAAAACCCTTCCTCTGTGACCTCCCAGCTTGCACTACTCCTTCTAGAATGATCCCTTCAAGGCTGGTGGCAAAGCCATGGGCACAGCTACGCGGGTTGCCTCCTGGGGCACATTCAACTAAGTCTGGATTTCCAGGGTCAAATATGATCAGTTGATACCAAGGTCTTAGAAATGGAGTGTGTATCCTCTCCCTTTGGCTAGGAGGACTAAGAATGTGGCATTTGGGTGACCAGATTGCCCTGTGGCACCACCACCAATTTTGGTTCTCCCTCTGCTCAGGGAGCCTCTGATTGTACCACCAAAAGGTCACACTTCTTACACCTGCCATGCTGGGGGTATTGCCATCCAGGAGATAGGCTGGGGGGGCCTCTCCTCCTGCCTGTGCTTACCTCTGGACACTGAGGATGTCCTCATGTTGGTGCTTTCCCTCACACTCATGCTCCTGTATCACACTGGTACCCATGGCTTGGTGGCTGTAGGACCAGGTGTACCCAACTTGCTGCCATTAAAAAGCCCTATGTCTTCTACCTACTGTGGCTTCTTCTTCCTTACCTGATGGTTCCCAAGAAAGGGCACTCTTCTTGGCCATTCTGGTTTGTACAGGCTTCCCAACAACCCACTGATGGCAGCAGGTGTCTCCTTGTTGATGGAGGGGTCAGCAGGAAATGGCTCACTGTCCCTGCTGCACGGGGGCCTTGGACATGAGGGGCTGGAGCTGCTGGACTGCAACCAGCAGCTGCAGGAGCTGAACATGGCCTGCCTGAACTCTAGGTTCAGAGGCAGCAGTGGCTGGAGGGACCTACGTAGAAGATACGGGGATGGATATTGGCCATGTTAGGCCATAGAACTGCTATCACCCTTTTCATACTCACCCTCCCCTGGGCATGGGATTGCAGTGACCAACAGTCTGCCTTCTCTGTACAGAGGAGCAACTGGGTCAGCTGCAGGATCTCTGGAGAAAGTTGAAGCCCAGAGACCCAAGAGGCTGAGGCAGAATGATCACAAGGTTCTAGGCCAGCCTCAGCAACTCTGGTGAGACCCTGTCTCAAAAAAATTAAAAAGACTGGAGATGTAGCACCACTGAGTTCAATGCCCAGGACTAAAAGGAAGGAAGGAAGGAAGGAAGGAAAAAAAGAAAGAAAGTAAGTAAGTTAGTTAAAGCCCAGGAATGGGGACAATAGAAATGCAAACACTTCCCAGAGGATAAGAGTCTCATCTCCGTTAACCATTACCCCATTGCTTCCATAACAGCGTCTTCAAGGAGGCGGGACTTGGGAGGGGGCAGGTGGGAGGGTCAGCTGGTTACAATGGACCTTGTCCCTACTCTTGAGCACTGGTTGCTGATCCAACTATGGAGGCAGCTGCAGGTAGGAGGCTGGGACATATATCTGGAGGGGACTTTGGGGGCAGTGAGAGGCCCGATTTGGAGGCTATGGGACTAGGGTACACTTGATGTTGGGGCTTGGAGCCCTGAGGCAAACAGACAGAAGTTAAGAAGAGGAAAGAGGTGAGTTGATATGTTTGTCTTCCTGGTCCACACCCTGTACTGATATGCTCAGATTTATGTGTCACAGACTTGGGGGGAGGGAAGAGGAGGGGATATACAATATCCCTGTATGTATGACTTTAGTAAGACGGGAAGACTTTGGGAGCAGAGCAGAGCACAAGCCCTGAGTTGGGGGTTTCCCTAAGTCCTTTCAGTTTATGAGTGTGGAAGAGGCATCTGGGGGCAGGAATGTACCTCTCCTCTTACCCATTTCTCTGTCCAGTAGATCTTCAGGACACAGCCTCATTAACTCTGTAAGTGGCATGAGGATTGGGCAAGGGGAGGGATGAATTGAAGGTGGGGAAGCTCTTCAGATGCCATTGGCTCCTGAGTGTGGGACTCAAGTCCAGCTGCCAGCTTCTCCTACGCACTTCCCCTGCCTCCTTGCAGAAAGTTCAAATTTAACCCGAAGCTGGGCATTGACAATCCTGTCCTCTCCCTGGCCGAAGACCATGACTGCTCTGGTAACTCCCTCACCCCTTGGCAACCATTGCCTTTCCCTGGAGATACTGCAGCTCCACGCAGCCTCCCATCTCCTTGGTAACCACTCTGCTTCCTTCTAATATCATTAACTATGTGGAGGTAGGCGGGGGTCAGTGCGTCCTCTGTCCCAGCCACTCTGCTAACTTGGTGTTCAGCCACAGTGCTGCACCTCTCGCCGGGTAGACACCTGTGCAATGCCCTGGCAGGAGGCATGTCAGGTCAATCAGGCAACTGATGTGCACTTGGGCTGTGCTTCCATTCCCTTGTCTTTCATGCTGCCCATCTCCCCCTCCAGATCCCTGGAACCTGAAGCGGCCTCGCTTCTGTCTGCTGAGCAAAGAGGAGGGCAGGAGTTTTGGTTTCCACCTGCAGCAGCAGCTGGGCAGGCCTGGGCATGTGGTGTGTAGGGTGGAGCCGGGTTCCTCTGCCCAGCGCCAGGGTCTCCGGGAAGGAGACCTGATCTTGGCGGTGAACAATGATGTCGTGGAACATGAGGACTATGTGGTGGTGAGGCTGGGCTGGGACTCCCAGTGGTACGGGAGAGCATTCCACAGCATCTCAGGGAGGAAAGCCAGTCAGCCACCTCCCATAGCACTATGGCAACAGGGTCATAAATCTCCCCACGCCCCAGGACTTAGGGGTGCGCAGGTAGGAAGGGCTGGGTGGAGGCATCTAGAGAGCTGGTTCCCCTGGTGAATAATGCAGGTTCCTGGGAGGCCCTGGGAGTTGGCAAGAGGAGCCATCGCCATTACCCTGATGTGCTCTCTGTTTAGGTGGTGCGCCACATCCGGGCCAGTGGTCCCCGGGTGCTGCTGACAGTCTTGGCGAGGCACGTTCATGAAGTGGCCCGAATTCAGCAAGGGAACCATGTCCACCTCTGTCCTGTCCTAGGCTCAGAGGTCCGGCCCCGGCTGTGCCACATAGTAAAAGATGAAGGTGGCTTTGGCTTCAGTGTCACCCATGGTGAGCCTAGAGGCTGGGAGAGTGTGGGAGGGGGGACATCAGTTCTTGTTCTGGGTAAGTAGCAGTCTGGAACTTGTGGTGGTTTCTTTGATTTGTCTGTTCTTGCAGGAGCTCAGGGTCCTTTCTGGCTGATGCTAAGTGCAGGAGGAGCAGCTGAGAGGGCAGGGGTGCCCCGTGGGGCTCGGCTGCTTGAGGTGAATGGGGTCAGTGTGGAGAAGTTCACCCACAACCAACTCAGCAGGAAGGTATGGCTGCCCACTTTCCCTTTCCCCCAGGCATTGGCCAGGGGCCATCACAGGCAGCAGGCTCCTCCCCACGTACCCAGCCTCCCAATCTGATGGTCTGCATTTATTACCATCCCTCCTTTCAGGCCCTCCCTTTAGTGCCTCATTCCTGTGCCTTGGAAGGGGGACTGTGAGGAGGTGCCCACCTCATCCCTCTCTACCCAGATGGGTAATGCTCACACCCTGGGTCCCCACAGCTTTGGCAGAGTGGAAAGCAGGTGACCCTGCTGGTGGCGGGGCCAGAAGTCGAGGAACAGTGTCGCCAGCTGGGAATGCCCCTAGCTGCACCCCTGGCAGAGGGCTGGGCACTGCCTGCCAAGCCTCGCTGTCTGCACCTACAGAAAGGGCCCAAGGGCTTCGGGTTCCTGCTGCGGGAGGAGAAGGGCCTCGAGGGTCGCCTCGGTGAGTGGGAGCTTGGGGGTGAATGGGGAAGGTGTGCTTTGGAGTGTGCATTTGCACACCTCTCAGTGCACCTGGGAGGGGCTACTGTCTGGGTCTTTTCCTCCCGCGCACCCCTGTTGTGCACATGGTGACTTGGGATAACACTGGGGGTGAGTGGAGGAGGAACAGTGAGGATGTCTATATCCCAGGACAGTTCCTGTGGGAGGTGGACCCAGGACTACCAGCTGAGAAGGCCGGGATGCAGGCTGGGGACCGGTTGGTGGCTGTGGCTGGGGAGAGCGTGGAGGGGCTGGGCCACGAGGAGACAGTGTCCAGGATCCGGGCACAGGGCTCTTGTGTTTCCCTCATTGTCGTCGACCGTGAGGCTGACCGCTTCTTCAGCATGGTGCGCGCTGAGGGACGGGGCTGGGGAGGGGGCAGGAATGGAACAGGGCTCCGGTGCAGCAGGTTTACTCTGTCGGCTGGTCTAGGTTCGCCTGTCCCCACTCCTCTTCCTGGAGAGCACAGAACCTGCTGCCTGCCCCCAAGACGTCAGCTCAGCACTTTTGGTTGAGACCGAGGACCTGCCAGCTGAAGACACAGCCATACCTCCTGGTCCTCTCAGCCCCTGCAAGCGCTTCCTGTACCCGGGGCCTGGCGGTGGCTATGGTTTCCGACTCAGCTGTGTGGCCAGTGGGCCTCGTCTCTTTGTCTCCCAGGTGACTGATGCCCCATGGACATAGGAGCCTTTTTATTATTTACCTCCCGAACAGCCTTCCTCTGTCTCCCTCCCAGAGCCTTAGAACACACAGCAAACTTATCCATGGCGTTCCATGTTCCATCTGCCCCTATGCCACCAGGTGACCCCAGGAGGTTCAGCTGCCAGGGCAGGGCTGCAAATGGGAGATGTGGTTCTGGAGATGAACGGGTATCCTGTAGGTGGAAATGATGGCTTGCAAAGGCTTCAGCAGCTGGCCGAGGCTGAGCCACCCCTCTGCCTGACGCTGGCAGCCAGGTCTCAGCAGAGTTTAGAAGCCGGGATTCCCCCAGGGATTGGAAAGGTAAGGAAAAGAGACATATGGAGTTATGAACAGCCAGAGAAGGTCAGAGAGGAGCCGGAGAGAAGCACAGTTTGGAAGGACTGCTGGGTGACAGTGTGGGGTATACAGGTGGGGACATGAAAGTCATGGGAGGTGAGGACAGAAGGATCCACGAAAAAAGCCCCATAACTGGGCATTCCAGGGCAGGTTGGGGGGAGGGTAAAGAAACTCTTCTGGCCTTAGAATGACCTTCTCCCTCTTTTATCTGTGTAGGACTGGACTCTGGCCTCAGATCTGCTATAGGACACTCCTGCTTGCCATAGTTCTGCCAAGTGGTTCTCCTGACCTCTCTGTGCAGCCTCAAGTGGTGGGAGCGGAGACGGTTTCTCTAATCCAGAAGTGGGAACTGGAGGACTAGGACGCCGTCAATCACAGGAATGGCCAGGGACTCCCTCTCTTCCCATGGCATACCTCCCAGGAAAGGGTGTGGTCAGAGACCTCGGGAAGGCCCGCGAAGGAGCCTGAGACTCCTGAGGATGCCATGTGGGAGTTTTGGAGAGATGCGTCCCAAGGATGAAGTTCTGCCTGAGAAGGGGATGCTGTGGGGCTAGTTGTGAGGATGGATTTAAGCTATCTAGAACTTGCCCTAGGTATGACTCCATACAGTACAAGAATTTGGAGACCAGCTATATCCTCCCTCTGTGGATGCCTTAAAGCTGTGGGGGCTGGTATCTAGTTATTATTGGATTTTATTATAGAAATGTACTTTCTCTATGAATCTGGCTGCCTGTGTTTGTGTTGATGGGGACAAAAGGAGGTGATTTAAAGGGACCACAAGGGCCCCAGACTGAAGTGGTGAAACCCAGGTTCTGTAGGAGAGGGGTTGAGACCTTGTCAAATTTCTCTCCTACCTCTCAGTCTTCAGGATGCAGAGATGTTCCCAAGGGATAGGGATCATTCCTCTCTGCCAAAGACCACAGCCCACAGCTCTGCTGGGTTCAACATCAAAACACTTTATTACTGGGCCTCAGAGAGTAGAGGCTGGCAGCCTCAAAGATCCAGAGGGTTGAGGCAAATTGGCGCAGCTGCTCCTTCTGCTTGGCGTGGAGTCTCAGCACGGCCCCATCCCAGTGAGGCTTAACAGCTTTCAGTTTGGCCAAGAGCTGGTCCAGGCTGCCCTGCAGACACCAAGCTTTCAGCTCCCACGGATGAGAGGGTGGAGATAAGGGTTGCCCCAGGTTGGTTTGTGAGCTTTCCTTGCTTGCAAGGATTTCTTAAAAGTTCTTATTCTAGCTGGGCGTGGTGGTGCACGCCTGTAATCCCAGCACTTGGGAGGCTGAGGCAGGAGGATTGTGAATTCAAAGCCAGCCTCAGCAATGGCGAGGCACTTAGCAACTCAGTGAGACCCTGTCTCTAATAAAATACAAAAAAAAAAAAAAAAAAAAAAAAAAAAAAAAGGGCTGGGGATGTGGCCCAGTGGTTGAGTGCCCCTGAGTTCAGTCCCTAGTACCAAAAAAAAAAAGTTCTTATTCTGCGCTGGGGGGCACAGCTGTATCCACTTTGTCCAACTTCAAGATAGAGCAGTGTTCCCTTGGGGACACTCCTCCTTTCCCCGGAATTGTTAGTCATCACACTACCTGTGGGGTGTGGGGATGGAGGAGTGCTGGGGTGCTACAGCAGCTGGGCTCTGGAGGGAAGTGCTTACATGTAAGATTTCCTGGTACTTGGCCTCCATGTCTGCCACATGGGCCCTGAGCTGAGTCAGGGTCTGGTCCCGCTCTCTGAGGGCTTGCTCAGCCTCTTCCCTTTCAGCCTTAGCCTCCTTCTGGCACATCTCTGGGGTACAGGAGAGAAGGATGAGAGGACAGAAGAGGACAGAATGGTGACACTCTATCCCTGAACAGTCTCCAAAGGTACTAAAGAGGTCACCTTGAGTGAGATTATTCCAGACTCCCCCAGGTTCATCAAATGTCCTGCGGTCCCAGTAAAGAGCTGAAGATCCATTGAGGTATGACAGAGCATAGAGGGCCTGATACAGGAGATGGGTCTAAAGTCTGCTTATTACTTACTCTTCGTATAATTTAGACTGTGTCTCAGATTTCTGAGTCTCAGCTTCTTTATCTTTCAAACCTCATGTGTGTTGTGACCCTTAAATGTGAAATGGAAGGCAAAGTGCATGGTATACAGGAGGTGCTCTATAAATGTTGTTTGAATTTGAAATTGAAATAAGGCAAATATTGGGGAAGGAAACTAGGGTCTACATAACAGACAAATAGCTCTTGGATATCTATAGCTAAACTGAAGATGAAGATATTTTAAGATTAAAAAAAAAAAACAACTTAGCCGGGCACGGTGGCGCACGCCTGTAATCCCAGCACTCTGGGAGGCTGAGGCAGGAGGATCGTGAGTTCAAAGCCAGCCTCAGCAATGGCGTGGCACTTAGCAACTCAGTGAGACCCTGTCTCTAAATAAAATACAAAAAAGGGCTGGGGATGTGACCCAGTGGTCGAGTGCCCCTGAGTTCAATCCCCAGTACCACAAAAAAAAAAAAAAAAAAACAACTTTGAGGGCTGGGGTTGTGGCTCAGTGGTAGAGTGCTTGCCTAGCACATGTGACACACTGGGTTCGATTCTCAGTACCACATAAAAAATAAATGAAGATATTGTGTCCATCTACAACTAAAAATATTAAAACAACAACAACAACATTGAGGGTATTGGGGATGTAGCTAAGGGTTAGAGTGTTTGCCTGGCATGCACGAGGCCTGGATTCCATCCCCAGAACACACCACACACACACAAAAAAAAAAAAAAAGAAAAGAAAGAAAACTTTGAGGCTAAAATTGTGAAAGAGTTCATGTGCTATGTTGAGATATTTTAACTTTGTCCTGTAAGCAAGAGGAAAGGAAAGCAAAGCCTTCTTGTTTTTTTTTTTGTTTTTTTTTTTTTTTTTTTTTTTTTTTTTTTTTTTGCTTATTTAGAGGGCTTATTCATTTATTTAATAAGTGATTATTTAGGACCTATCAGGTTCTAGGCCTTGAAGATACAGAAGTAAATAACTAATATTTTCCTTAGTTTCACTGTAAAAGTTAGCTAAAGTTAGGGAATATGTTTTGCTCAGTAGAGACAAGGCAGTGGAGAAGAATTAGCATTGAATTTAGAGACACTAAGCAAAGGGGGAAGTCAGGTAGGAGACCTTCTCTCTGTCTGTCTATATTTCTTTCTTTTTTTCTCTCTCTCTCTTCCTTCTTCTCTCTCTCCCTTCCTCCTTCCTTCTCCCTCCCCCCTCTTTCTTCTAATTGAACTCACTGCCTCACACATGCTAGGCAAGTGTTTTACCACTGAACTATATCCTGAGCCTGAAACCTACCTTTTCTATACTTAGATCTGTTTTGTTGTCGTTGTTTGTTTGTTTGTTTAGTGCTAGGGATTGAGCCCAGAGGCACTTTCTCACTGAGCTACATCCCCAGTCCTTTTAATTTTTATTTTGAGACAGGGTTTCAGTAAATTGCTGAGGCTGGCTTTGTATTTGTGACCCTCCTGCCTCAGCCTCCGGAGAAGCTGGGATTACAGCCATGTGACATGGCTGGGGCTTCTTTTTTTTTTTGTCCCAGGGATTGAACTCAGGGGCTCTCAACCACTGGGCCACATCCCCAGCCCTTTTTTGTATTTTATTAGAGACAGGGTCTCAGTTACTAAGTGCCTCACCATTGCTGAGGCTGGCTTTGAACTCACAATCCTCCTGCCTCAGCCTCCCAAGTGCTGGGATTACAGGTGTGTGCCACCGCGCCCGGCTCTCTGGGGCTTCTTTACTTACATCTTAGAGTTTCTTGCCATCCTGAACCCTCTGCTCAGAGGACAGTCCAGAGAAAGGCATCTAAATTCAAATTCAACCAAGAGACTGCAGCTTTCTAGAAAAGGACACTCTAAGACCATCCTTTCATGCTGGACCTTGTCAGTGACCCTTGGAGAAAAAGAACTGGATGGAACCTACCTAGCTGCTTCCGAAGACCCCTTACTTCCTCTTCCAGCTGATTGCTGCGGATCTCCAACTCCTCCTGCAGGGCCTGGTGCTGGCGGCTCATCTCTGAAGCGGGGGTGGTGGGTGGACAGGAACCCAGGTTGGCATGGAGGCATGGAGAAAGGAAACGAAGTTGTAGATGGAGAAGGCTTTGCTTAGTCCAGAGAGGCAGGAACATAAGGACTTTCTTAGTTTTACTTGTGATGGTGCTGAGAAGGTGGAAGACCCTGAAAATCTGGGGAAGGGATAGAAAACCAGACCCCTGCCCGATGCTGTAGTGCACACCTGTAATTCCAACTACTCAGGAGGCTGAGACAGGAGGATCACAGAGACGGGCATGGGCAACTTAGTGTGACCCTGACTCAAAATTAAAAATTGAAAGGGCTAGGGATGTGGTTCAGTTTAAAATAAAGAAAGAAAGGAGAAAAAGAAAAAAATAGAAAACCAGACTCCCTTCTCCCATACCAGTTTAGGATGAGGAACCTAGCTTTTCTTTCCACTCATTCTCATGGGATAAATGAGATAATGGCTATGACTGCATTTTGTATCCCCACATGGCAACACATGGCATCAGGCATTCTGGAAGGTTCATGCCTGGGATGCCAGGGATCTTCCTTGGATTCCTTGCTTCCTCGGGCCCTTTGGTTGTCCTCTTTCAGGGCCCTGTTTCCTGCCCACCTGCTTAACCCATCACACACCTGCATATATGGCCCTCTCTTCGCTTTGGGCCTCTTTGAGTTCTGCCACCAACCCTTGCAACTTCTGCTTCAGCAGCTCTTCAGAAGCCTTGGCTCTACGGGACTCATCCCTCCGCAGAGCTGTGAACAGCAGCAGAGCTGCCTTTAGGACTGGCTGTGACACAATCAGTCCCCATGGGCTGGATAAGCTCTTCCCACTTCTGAAGAGCTGGTGGCAGGGTGTCCAGCCCCTTGCTCTGTTTGTTTCTCTAGAATCTCACAGACTCTTCGCCACTAAGAAGTAAACACTCCTTCTATATTCTTGCCATGAAAAATAGCTTCCCTGGGCTGTGGGCATAGCTCAGTGGTAGAGCCCTTGCCTAGCACGTGTGAGGCCCTGGGTTTGATCCCGGCCAGGGAATTTAGAGAGAAGCATCCCTCACCAACCCTCACTGCCCACCCCTCCCTCACAGTCCTTTTCCATTAGGGGCCGGTTAGAATTTGGCTTAGCCCCATACCACAGCTCCATCCCTCTGGTCCCCCAAGGACACAGAAATGCCACTTATGTTGTCCCCAGAGCCTTCACCCTTCTCACCCAAGTGGTCCAGGAGCAGCTCCTTCTCCAGCACCATCAGCCTGTGCTTGGCCTCGGCCTCCACATCTGCCCTGGCAATTTGGCAGAGCCTTAGCTTATCGTGATTTCAGTCCCACACCAAACCTTACCCCACCCCTTGACTTTCTCCTGCATGAGATCAGAGGACCACCTGATGAGGGGTCCCTCCCTGACAGGACATGTAGAAGCAGGGGTCCCCACCTGTACCCACCGTGACTTACCAGCACTCAAGTTCTTTTTCTTCTTCTTCTGTGTCCCAGCTTTCCTCCCTTTTTCTTTGGTCTTAGGTGGCATGTCCTGGTTGTCCTGAGAGAGGGGGGACTTTGTAGGTCTGGACACAGGAATGCTTTCCTAACCCCTAGACTGAACCAGGGTACTTGAGTGAGTCAGAATTCTAGTTTTCGGGGCTGGGATTGTGGCTCAGCTGTATAGCGCTCGCCTAGCACGTGGGCGACCCGGGTTCGATCCTCAGTACCACATACAAATAAAACTCATTGAATAAAAAACACATTGTGTACAACTAAAGCAAATAAATAAAAATATTTAAAAAAAAAAGAATTCTAGTTTTCAAGTCAGTCTCACACTTTCTGGAAGCTTCACTTCTTGGTTTCCTGGGAACCTTGGGCAGGGCTGGAGTCTGCGGGAAGGGCTGCTCTACATAGAGAAGTGATTCCTCCCAACCCTCTTTTAGAGAAAATAAATCTCTGTACTGATTTCCTCCTTTCCCCCTCA
Source organism: Tamias sibiricus (assembly GCA_025594165.1). Taxonomy (NCBI): domain Eukaryota; kingdom Metazoa; phylum Chordata; class Mammalia; order Rodentia; family Sciuridae; genus Tamias; species Tamias sibiricus. The sequence continues at coordinate 112,849,223 of CM046657.1, forward strand.
TCCTCATCCCACCTTTCCCTACCTATAGGATGCTCTCTTGCCTCTGTGGGGTCTCCTTGTGGAGTGACCCACCCACAGGGAAGGGCAGAGAGAGGCCCAAACAGTAGAGCCTGAGGAGGAGCCTGTGTCCTGGAAACCAATCCTGGCTGGCAAACTTCTTTCAGGGGCAGGACTGAGAACTGAAAGGTTGGGTTTCTGGAGGCTATGTGTTGCCCAGGCAACTGGAAAACACGGAGTTCAAAGGAAGGTGTAATGGCCTGTCAGCTCACAAAGCTAAAAATACAAAGGTCCTAGAGGATCAATTCTCCCCTTCTCCCTAAATCCTAAGTATATTTTGAAATGAAAGGGCTTTGGAGCTGAGTAGCTATGATGTACTTCCAGGTGGGTGCAGCCTGCAATTTGGAGAGTAAAGAATTACAGATGTACATAGTGTTGTGCTGATATAGAGGAAAAGGACTGACATGGCCATCTTTTCATCTCAAGATCCCACTGGCAGGCTGGGGTTGTGGCTCAGCGGCAGAGCGCTGGCCTAGCACGTGCGCGGCCCGGGTTCGATCCTCAGCACCACATAAACATAAATGCATTGCATTGTGTACAACTAAGGTAAAAAAAAAAAATCCCACTGGCAAAATGACATTAAGCTTACAACTGAAGATTTCCCTTCAGAAAGGCATTGTACAGTGTATGAGGGAAATAAATAAATGCAGGAGCAGGTAGTTAGGAGAGTTTTCCACTTCACATAAGTGAGAACAGAGGAGAATTGGATCCATGGACTTCAGGATACTGACCCAGAGGGATGCAAATGTTAAGGAAAGGGCACTGGTTAGAGACAAGAGACATGAGTCCTAATCTTCTCTTTGGATGTATAAACTTGGGCAAGCTATTTAAATTTTCTCAGACTCTTTAAATCTTTGATTTTGTAACTCCTGAAAGTCCTGAATTTTTGCTGGGTATTTACAAGACTGTTTCCTCTCACAGTATTTAATCTATGCCCTCACTTCCCCTATTCTATATGTAGATGATCTGCAGACAGCTGTTGAGAAACTACCTCTTGAGGCTCCCTGTCACAGAGAGTTGGTTGGGGCTCCATCTAGTGGACACACTTGGCCTCCTGCGTCCCCATTTTTGCTTTTAAATTTATTGGACAATGTTCCTGTGACTCCCTTTTGGGGATGCTTCCTAGAATCCTTCCAGTCACAAGTGGTTGGAAAGATAAATTTGGGGCAGAGAGTATGAAGGGTGGCGTGCTCTTGGCAGGTGGCCCCCACCCTCCTTCCAGCCCAGGGGTGTCTGGAGCCATGTCATCTGTCAGTCACTTGAATCTCTGGGCACCATACAGTGGGAATTTCAGGGCTTTTCTCCTTGTGGATTAAGGGACCTGCAGACTCTTTTTATAGGTACTTCTCTCCATCCCTGTTCCCCTCAACCTTTTTGTTCAATCGCCTTTGTCAGAAGTAGATCTTCAGTAATGAATATGAGATCTGGGAATGAAAAGTCTTGTCTCTGGGGAGCAGGCAGATTCAGGCAGAGGCCAATGCATATTTATTTGACCCCCTGTGGCTGCAGGGTACTTCTCTGACCTTTTGGACATTTTATAGAGCAAAGGGAAGAGCCAGGTGTGTCCTTCCAATGCTTACAGCTCCTGTAACTCAGGGCCAGTTGACCTTGTACACATTTCCCAAATTTGGAGAATAATTTTCTTCTAATTTTGCAGCATTTCTTCACTTACTCTCCCTCCAGAATCCCCTCCCTCTGTCTTGGAATACAGTGGGTGGGTGGGGGGGGGGTTCTCAGTCCTTCTTCTTAGGAGCCTGTCTGGGGACTTCTTCCACAGAATGATTATGTCTTTGTTTATGTTGATGCATAGAACGACATATTGAGGATAAGAATTACAGAATATAAGCAACATATAATGCTTCACAAGAGCATTTACTTTACAAATATATTCAGCCAACTGACTTTCAGGTGCAGAATGAGGATGTGGTTTGGGATGAAGGTGAAGTGGAAAGAAAAGTGCCACATGTCATGTGATGTGAGACAAGATAAAATGGCTCTAGCAAAACCCAGAATGTAAATGACATTATGATCAGTAATCCAACCCTATCTCTAGTAATTTTCAAAAACAAGCAAAATACAGTAAAAAAAAAGAAAGAAAGAAAAGAAAAAACAACATATAATGCACCAATAAAAGAAAAAAGTCAAATAAAAATTGTGAGGAAAAAGGTCAATCTGTCTTTTTGCATTAAATTTAATTTAGAGGGCTAGGGCTGTAGCTCAGTGGCAGAGCACTTGCTTAGCATGCGTGAGGCACTGGTTCGATCCTTAGCACAACATACAAATAAACAAATAAAATAAAGGCATTCTGTCCATCTACAACTACAAAAAATTTTTTAAAATTTAATTTAGAAGCAAAAACAGGAAAGATCTGTTTGAGAATTTTCATAATTGCAATAAATATTCAGCATTTTTTCTAATGAAAATGAATTTTGTTTATGAGTAAAAGTATGCATTTTGAAAAAAAATAGGAAAGATCATTCCAGCAGAAGTATCTTCCTTTGAATAAAATCCCACACATCTGAGGAAGGAAAGAAGGATCACTCTTTTTCCTTTATTCAAATGTGAAAAATAGCCTATTTGTATATTAAAAGAAATAGGGCCTGCTGCAGCAGATACCAAATGCACATTATATAATTTCCTGTAATGCAGACCTTACTGAAGAGAATACAAATTGGACATCTTAAACCAAGCCAGAGAGGTGTACCATATACCTAGACATGCACGTACACAGCTCCATGGGTTAACATTTTACCTGTACTCCATTAAATCAAGGATTTAACTATGAAAAATACCCTGACACACCTACACTGTATTAGGTACTGTGAAAGACCCAAAGATGACAAGATAGTATAAGACAAATTAACATGTGGTATAAGAAGTAAATGACTATGGAAATTGAGAATAGTGAAGGATTATTTCTAGCAGGAGGACAATATTTGAGCTGAGTTTTGAAGAATGAATTGGATTTTAGAAGCACACTTCAGGCAGAGGAAATGCTCTGAGTAATGTTGAGGAAGAAAGAAACAACTGTGTATTTTGTGACTCAGTAAGTCACCCAGCTTAAGAAATATGTATCAGGGAGTAGTATAAAAACTGCAAGATGGTTTGTTTGTTTATTATTTATTTTGTCATTCTGGGGATTGAACCAGGGCACTCTCCTACTGAGCTATATTCCTAGTCCTTTTATTTTTTATTTTTGAGACAAGGTTTTGCTAAATTTTTGAGGTTGGCCTTGAATTTATCTTCCTATCTCAGTCTCCCCAGACGCTGGGATTACAGGTGTGACCACTGTGCTCAGTGCCAAAACCAGTAGTTTACTTTTATTTATTTATTTATTTATTTTTTTTTCAGCACTGGGGACCAAACACAGGGCCTCACGGTGGTAGGCAAGTACTCTATCATTAATTTACATTTCCAGCTCTGCAAAGGAGTTTGGTTTGGAGTTAGAATATGGCTGTTAGTTTTATTCCAGAGCCAATGGAGAGTGTTTAGTTTTTGTTGTTGTGGGGGATGTGATGCTGTTTTAACTATACTATAGGAAGCATATGGTGGCAGGATGGGATTAAGGCAGGAGGGAAACCAGTGAGAAAAATTTCAGTAGTCCAGGGGAAAGAAAAGGAGGGCCTGCAGTTAAGGTAATGGCTCGAGGGGTGGAAAGTTTTGACATTTAGGAGTTTGCCTAGATTCTCCTAACTTTTTAAAGGTAAGAACTGACAAAAGGACATTCTATTGGTAGGAAATGATAATGTAGGCTCCTAAATCAGTCTTAGATAAAAGCAATTGACTTGCAAACTCAGGATGACTGGCTGAATGGTCCTTGAGCTCAAAGACATTTTTCTCTCTTACAGAAGTTTTTTTTTTTTTTTTTGGTAGCGGGGATTGAACTCAGGGGCACTCGACCACTGGGCCACATCCCCAGCCCTTTTTTGTATTTTATTTAGAGACAGGGTCTCACTGAGTTACTAAGTGCCTCGCCATTGCTGAGGCTGGCTTTGAACTCGCGATCCTCCTGCCTCAGCCTCCCAAAGTGCTGGGATTACAGACGTGCGCCACCGCGCCCGGCTTTCTTGCAGAAGTTCTTGATGAACTTAATTTCCAAATCAGCCAAGGGCTTTGTGGAAGAGCTGGAAGGAAGATACCAAGAGACCTAAGTACTTATTTACACACCTGGGCCTGCAAACTCACAAAGCTGAAGCTCAGAATTAACAAATTAGGGCTGGGCACTTCCTTCTTTGGAAAGGAAGTTCCTATTTTTGTTCTTCCAACGGAACTTTTAGATTAGAGAAGTGGCAGTGACTGGGAACTGCATTTCTCTTCCCTAGACCGAGTGAGAGCCACTCTGGCCAGTACTTGAAGAGGTCTCACGATTTTGTGGGCAGTGTCTCGTGCTGGCGGTGCCGACCAGCGAGGGGTGCAATGAGCTGAGAGAAGATTCTTAAGTACATATTCAATTCCCAGAAAAGGTCAACTCTGTAGAAGCAGAAAGGGAAGTGCTTTGTTTTAAGAGATCAAATGCATGGAAGAAGAGCTCGTGGCCCAGAGCTCGTGGCCTGAGTGTCCCAAGCTTTCGAGCCTTTCTGGGGCCTAATCAGGATGGAACAATCTTAAGCGTTCATATTTCTGTACTCAGTCGCGTCTTAATGAAGAATCTAAAATGCCAGGGGATGGAGAAATACATTTCTTTTTTCTTCCATTTCCCACAATATGAAGCAAATAACTCTAAGTTCAATTTCCACATTTGTCAGATGTGAGAGAAGGACTTTAAAGATTCTTTTCACTATTACCAGCTACCTGTCAAAGACCTTTTCTTAAAGAATCAACCTGCAGCCCACAAAGAACATGGAGGTCTTGGCTTCCGTCTAGTGCGCAGGCTTCACGTTGGATCCCACCCCCTTCCTTTTCGCGCGTCTCCAGCAGAGGGCGCATGCACTGAGGTTTCGCTGGCCCCGCCCCCTTCCCGCCCTCGGAGATAGGGGCGGGGGAGGCGGGCGCGGAAACTTGGTGGCAGCTTTCCGGGAGCTGTGGGCACGTGGGCGCTGGAGAGGGGTGGGGCGGGAGGCCGGGAGGCCTCTTCCCGGCCCGGACGCTGCCGTCCGCTTCCTCCAGCTCTTGGATCAGCAGTCCCTGGCGCGCGCCCCCGCGCTCCGCCCTCCAGGCTCGCGCTCGCCGAAGGGGCGCGCCCTGCACTTCCCCCCTCCCGTACCGCCCATTCCCCCCTCCCCGCAGCTGCTCCTCCCACCGCTCCGAGAGCCGGCGGCGGCTGCTGCGGCCGCAAGAGGCCCCTCCTTCACGCCCTCCTTTCCCTCGCTCGCAGCCGAGCGGAGCCGGCCGACCGGCTGGGCCCCCGACCCTCCCCGGCCATGGCCGGCAACGTGAAAAAGAGCTCTGGCGCCGGGGGCGGTGGCGGCTCCGGGGGCTCGGGCTCGGGCGGCCTGATCGGGCTCATGAAGGACGCCTTCCAGCCGCACCACCACCACCACCACCTCAGCCCCCACCCTCCGGGGACCGTGGACAAGAAGATGGTGGAGAAGTGCTGGAAGCTCATGGACAAGGTGAAGGGCCTGCCGAAGACCCGCGGGAGCAGGGTGGGCGTGGGCGGAGGCCTCGGCCAGCGCTGGGATCGGCGGAGGAAGCTGGGGGAGGGTCCGGAGGCCAGAAGCTGGGTGACCCGCCGGCCGGTGGGGCCGGGAGCCGGGGCGGGGGGAGGCCGGGACGATGGGTCGGTGGGGGGGAAGGGCTGCCGATGGGAGTTGGGGACGTTGAGGTGTTAGGGGAGCGAGACAAAGATGGGGTGGGGGCTGGGGTGAGGGTTGACGGGGAAGCCACCGGGGCGGAAGTGCAGTGGGGGTGCGGAGTTTGGGGCTCCGTGCGGGGTGTAGGGATGTGGGTCACGGAATTGGCCTTGGGAGACCGGCGTGAGCGGGTTAAGGAAGCGTTTGCTTCACCGGCTGGTTCTCCTGGCTGGGTGAGGAGTCCACTTCTGACTAGGAATTGGGTTTATGGCTCTGATTGAGGGACCTGGGGTCAGGACAACTCCACAGGCTAACTGTACTCTGGGTGAGCGTAAGGTTTTTTTTTTCTCTTTAGGATGTAATACCAAGATAAAAGGAAGAGGGAGGTTTAAATGGGGCAAGGAAGGAACTTCCCTCCACATCAAGCGCTAGCTCAAGTTTTTTGACCCTTCGAAGCATTGGGATGTGATCCGTTGCCGGTATTGAGACAATGCACTGATTAAACCACAAGTTCTGGTTAGAACCATTATCTTCTGGAAGGTGGAATGACCGAATATGCCAAACAGCAGTTTTTGACTTTTTCATAACTTCCTCTCTCCACTGACTGCTTTTAGCCTGGCTGTACTTTTTCTTGTAAGGGCCTAACTCCCTATTATTGCAGGACCTGACTTGAGTTTGTTTCATGAGTCTCTTTGATTACCTTTTTTTTTTTTTTTTTTTTTTTTTAGCAAGGCAAAAAACAAAAATAATAAAAATAGAGACGTTATATTTAGTCATTTAAGTGTGTCATGTGGGAGAATTTTACTTCCTTATAGTTGTGTCTCTATAATTAAATATATTAATTAGTAGTCCCATATACTTAAAAAGTGTACAAGCAGTCTAATGTTCTGTTAGAATTCAATATTCCTTCGTATTTCTCATTCCTTAATAACATTTTGGCAAAATTTATACTTCAGATTAAAAGTGATTAGGAGGATCTGGCATGCAACAGAATGCTGTTATTTCCTCCAGGGTAAAATTGGTTTTCTTTGGTTCCTCTCTGGGCCTAGGTTCCTCTTCTGTAAGTTTTTCATGGTTTTTTTGGACTAAAAACAGCTAATAAAATGATTATGAAGTACTTGGCAAATGTAAATGTGCTATAGAGACGCTTAACAAGTCCTGTGTGAGAATTAACACTCCTGTAGTGCATACCAGTGGTTTCAGAGCCACATTTTTTTTTTTTAATATTTATTTATTTACTTTAGTTGTACACAATGCAATGCATTTATGTTTATGTGGTGCTGAGGATTGAACCCGGGCCGCGCACGTGCAAGGCGAGCGCTCTGCGAGCGCTCTGCCGCTGAGCCACAACCCCAGCCCTCAGAGCCACTTTTTAGGGGTGATTTTTCTCATGGTTAAATAATTGGTATCGCAAGAGGCCCTGGGTTCCATCCCTAGCACTGTAGATGGACAAATTGGCATTGTAATTAATGACACAAATATTTGTTGATTATATTGGTGGTGTAGTGCTAATTTTATTATTTTTTTAAAAAAATGTTTATTTATTTGCTTTTAGTTGTACACAATGCGTTTTTACGTCGTGCTGAGGTTCGAACCCGGGCCACGAACGTGTTAGGCGAGCGCTCTACCGCTGAGCCACAATCCCAGCTCCAGTGCTAATTTTATTATTAGAAATTATAATAAAAAACCATTACAGAAAGTTAGGTGTGTAAAGAAAAATTTAAATATGTTGATGTCTTTTTAAGAAATACTTTATTCAAAATTTGAAGTTTGTAAGCTTGCATTTTAGGGATTTACTGTTAAGGACTAAAAGGTTCCTCTGACAGAAAAATCATTTGCTTTTCTAATCAGTTTCTCATATAGGCCCAGTTGGTGAAGTGTATCAAAAGTATGCCGATTTGTGACTTCTCCTTTGAAATAATGAACTTCTAATCAAACTTTTGTGTTTTGGTAAATAAAGGATAAATTATAGGTGGTACTGTTCTATATGGTGATCCAAATAAAGTCTTTCAGCCAGGCGCGGTGGTGCACACCTGTAATCTCAATACTTTGGAGGCTGAGGCAGGAGGATGGCTAGTTCAAAGCCAGCCTCAGCAATGGCCAGGCACTTAGCAACTCAGTGAGACCCTGTCTCTAATTAAAATACAAACAAAGGGCTGGTTATGTGGCCCAGTGGTTGAGTGCCCTTGAGTTCAATCCCAGTACCAAAAAAAAAAAAAAAAAAAAAAAGTCTTCCCTATGTCTGTCTTCTTCATCTCTTTAAAGTGTGTATTTATTTGAGTTCTCCTGCAGGGTGTTTAATTGTTTGGATGGGATAAAGAGGACTAAAAAATTTTTTGAATCTGGGCACCATGGTGCACACCTGTAATTCCAGCAGTTGGGAGGCTGAGGAAGGAGGATCATGAGTTCAAAGCCAGCCCCGGCAATGGAGAGGCACTTAGCAACTCAGTGAGACCCTGTCTCTAAATAAAATATAAAGAAGGGCTGGGGATGTGGCCCAGTGGTCAAGTGTCCCTGAGTTCAATCCCTGGTACCAATTTTTTTTTTTTTTTTAGTTAAAATGCTTTTAGGTATAGGTAGTTTCAAGGATAGTATGCTTTTAGCTTTTTCATTTTAGTCTAGGAAAGGGATATTTATTCTTGTACTCAGCTTGTCTTGGAAGTTGGCTTCAGTACTGTGTCCTGTATCACATATTACTAGTTGTGCTGAAATGAAAATTTAGTGTTTTCTGTTATGTTAGTCATGTAGGTTCATACTGCTCTCTAGAATTTCTGAATACTTCTGTAGTGTTGCTAGACTGTTCCATCTCTTTTACCCTTGATGTTTTAAGCATAGGGGGTTCTCTTTTTCTACTTTATTTTATTGTTGAAAGTCTTTAGTAGGGTCGTTACACCTCCTTGACTTCATGTGGTATTATTCAGGTAGTAAGAACTTACTGTCATATCCACAGATGTACCCCATGTTTATTGAATTTAGTCCTAAGTCATGTTTCATACCTGTTTTGTACTTGGGGTTGATGTAGCACTGGAAATTGTTAGTTTCCTCCCCTTCCATCTGTTAGATGTATGCAGTTGAAGTTGGTGTAAATCCTGGCTTCTGGTCAGTATAAACCCAGTTAACTAATTTACTAATTCATTATAGATTAGTTGGGAAAATGATTATGCTAAAATGTTTGTTACTAAACAAAATGTAGCCTCTAATAAGTTTTTCTGGTTTTAGTTTTTTCCCATCCCCAGGATATTGTAATAAATATTTGTGTAAATATTTCTTTCTTTTTTTTTTTTTTTTTGTGGTACCGGGGATTGAACTCAGGGGCACTCGACCACTGGGTCACATCCCCAGCCCTTTTTTGTATTTTATTTGGAGACAGGGTCTCACTGAGTTACTAAGTGCCTCGCCATTGCTGAGGCTGGCTTTGAACTCGCGATCCTCCTGCCTCAGCCTCCCAAAGTGCTGGGATTACAGGCGTGCGCCACCGCGCCCGGCTTGTGTAAATATTTCTATGTGAAGAAAATGGCTAGTAAATAAAGAGACAAATTGGGCAGGGAGCGGAAAGTGCAGAGGAAAATTGTACACATTGCCTTTAATGTAAATTTAAAAGTATCAAGGTTTAGTAAGAGATGTAAAATTATGTAAAATTCCATTGTGAAGTAGAGCAAAACTTTTTCTATAAAGGGAGGGATAGTAAATATTAGGTTTTGCTGGCCACATACTTAATACCATACTTTTTGTTGTTATTACAACTTTTTTAAATGTGTAAAAGCCATTATTAGCTTGCTTATGTACTGGGGGAATAAAAAGCTTCAGGTCATCATTTGCCCACCCTTGAAACTGAGCTGGTAGTATTTTGGATCTTTGTTTATTTTTATGATGCTGGGAATTAAACTCAGGGTCTTACCATGCTAGGCAGACATTCTATCAGTGAGATACACCCTCTGTCCTGTTTTTTTTTGAAATTAGCTGGCATCATTAAAATATTAAGGTGTTGAATATTTTTTAGTAGAATATAATTTATTAGAAAAATTCTTTTTCTTTCTTTCTTTTTTTGGTATGGGGGATTGAACCCCAGCCCTCTTTTCATTTTGAGACAGGGTCTTGTTAAATTGCTTAGGGACTTGCTAAATTGCTGAGGCTAGCCTCAAACTTGTGATTCTCCTGCCTCAGCCTCCCAAATCACTGTAATTACAGGCGTGCCCATCTAAAATTTTTCCATTTAAAGCATGTGTTTATTTTATTTTATTTTTGGTAATGGGATTTGAACACAGGGGCCCCTGTGCCACTGATCTACATCTCTAGTCCTTTCTATTTTTTATTTTGAGACAGGGTCTTGCTGAGTTGTTTAGGGCCTCACTAAATTGTTGAGGCTGGCCTTGAACTTGAGATCCTCCTGCCTCAGTGTTCCTAGTCCCTGGGATTACAGGCCTGTGCTACTGTGCCTGGCAAAGCATTTGTTTAAGAAAGTATTTTTAGCTGGCCATAATGGCATATAGGCCCAGAACTCTGGGAGGCTGAGACAGGAGAATGACTAGAGCCCAGGCTTGTGTGGGAGACCCCTCTTATTGTTTGAGTGTTAGCTTTTATTTTGGCACTAGGGATTGAACCCAGGGGTGCTTTACCACTGAGTTCCCCAGCCCTTTTTAACTTTTTGAGACAGGGTCTTGCTAAATTGCAGAGACTGGCTTTGAACATATAATTCTCTTGCCTCAGCCTCCTGAGTCACTGTGATTACAGGCATGCACCACCATGGCCATCTTGTTTGAGTTTAAAAATGTATCCTCAAAATATTATTTTTGTTGGGCATGGTGGCACATGCTTTTAATCCCAGTGGCCTGGGAGGCTGAGACAGGAAGAGGAAGGCTACAGCCTGAGGATTGAAAAAAATTTTTGGGGGGTGGGGTACCAGGATTGAGCTCAGGGGCACTCAACCACTGAGCCACATCCCTAGCCCTTTTTTGTAGTTTATTTAGAGACATGGTCTCATTGAATTGCTTAATGCCTTGCTGTTGCTGGGGCTGGCTTCTAACTCACAGTCTTCCTGCCTCAGCCTCCTGAGCTGCTGGGATTACAGGATTGCGCCACCACACCCAGGGAGGATTGAAAATTTAAGGCAAGCTGGGCATGGTGACACACTTCTGTAATCCCAGCAACTCAGGAGGCTGAGTCAGGAGAATTGCAATTTGAGGCCAGCCTCAGCAACTTTGAAACCCTATCTCAAAATAAGAAATAAGGAGGACTAGGGATGTAGGTCAGTGGTAAAGCACCCCTGCATTCAGTCACCAGTATCAAAAACAAAAATAACACCAACAAAGTTTTCTCTTATATACATATAACTAAAGCATACAAATAACTACCAGAGTAGGAGGGGAAATGAGGCAGGGTGGATCCCTTGAAAATAGAGGGAAGCAGGGCAGCAGGGTGTGGTGGTGCATGCCTGTAAACCCCACCACTCATACGTAATCCCAGCGATTTGGGAGGCTGTGGTAGGAGCATCACAAATTCAAAGCCAGCAGTTAGCAAGACCTTAAGCAATTTAGCAAGATCCTGTCTCAAAATAAAAAATAAATTGCAAAGGATGTGGCTCATTGATAAGCACCACTGGGTTCAACCCCCCTACCCAAAAACCAACTTGAAAAAAAAGGGAAAATCAGTGGAGTAGAGGAAGGAGATTGTGGGGGGTGGGAGGAAATGGGGAATGAAATTGACATATTATACATATAATATTGTACATATATGTACATATCACAGTGAATTCCACCTTTGTGTGTATCTATAAAGCACCAATTAAAAAAAAAACTATAATAAAAGGAAGATCAGTGAAGGTAGAGGAAGGACAATAAATGAAGGGAGGAAGTGGGGGAAAGAAGAAGGAAAGAGGAAGCACTGGGGACTGAAATGGAGCAAATTATATTTCATTTATGTATGATTATGTCAATGTGAACCCCATTATTATGTATAACTATAATACATTAATAAAAAAAATAAGAAAAATTAGAAGGCAGCCTGGGCAATTTAGTGAGACCTTGTCTCAAAATAAAAAGGGCTTGAAATGTAGCTCAGTGGTAGAGCACCCTGGGTTCAATCCCCAGCATTGCAGGAAAAAAAAAAAAAATCAATGACCTCCTTCCTTATCTGCTGTTTACCCTACTTGTGCCCTGTCCCCAGAAGAACCTTAGGTAAAATTCCTGTATTTTGATAGTAAGAGGTACTTAGTTAAATTTTGTTTTGTTTTGGTACTAGGGATTGAACCCGGGGTGCTTTGTCATTGAGCTACATCCCCAGCCATTTTTTATTTTGATGCAGGGTCTTGATAAGTTGCTTAGGGCCTTGCTAAATTGCTGAAGCTGACCTGAAACTTGCAGTCCTCCTGCCTCAGCCTTCCAAGCTGCTGGGATTATAGGCATGTGCCACTATGCCTGGCACTTAGTTGAATTTATAAATAAATATTTTATCTGATTTCTTGCTTAGTCTATCCTTCCCTCTTTTTAAACTTTTTTCTTCCTATGTTTGCATGCTCACTGAGTCCCAAGCAGGGAGTTAGGTGTAAGTTCTTACATTCCAGGAGTTACATTATAAGTGATATATATGATAAGGGACTACAAGAAAAGCATGTCCAAAGTGAGATGGCATCTCTTAAGTTTACACATGGAAACATATTTCTTCTGTGTTTATCTTAACCTCTGAAGCTTGTAAACTCCTGAGGGCAGCAGCTGTAACTGACTTATCTCCCACAGTATCCAGTTAAGGGGGTTATACAATAGGAGGTACTTTTTAAGTGTTTGTTAAAATTAATTGTTTGGTGTGCCCTGATGGAATTAACTGAAAGGAAAAGATATGGGGGTGAGAATTTATTTTAATCACATTAAATTAATTTATTGCTGTAGCCCTTAATGGGTATCATCTTTGTTTGTTTGTTTGTTTTTTTTTTTTTTTTTGGTACCGGGGATTGAACTCAGGGGCACTCAACCACTGGGCCACATCCCCAGCCCCTTTTTTTGTATTTTATTAGAGACAGGGTCTCACTGAGTTACTAAGTGCCTCGCCATTGCTGAGGCTGGCTTTGAACTCGAGATCCTCCTGCCTCAGCCTCCCAAAGTGCTGGGATTACAGGCATGCACCACCGCGCCCGGCTTCATCTTTGTTTTATAGATGAAGATACTTAGGTTCTGAGAGAGTTAATAGTGGAGCCTAAATTCAGAATTACCCACTTCCAAGGCTTAGTAAATTTTTCTCGCATATTCAACAAAGCCTCAATCACAAAAGCCAGTATAGTCACGTGCTACATAACAACTATTCAGTCAACCACAGACCACATATACCTTGCTGGTTCCATAAGACACTAATGGGGCCAAAAATTTCCTGTCACCTTGTAACATAACAGGGCAATGCATCACTCCCATGTTTGTGGGGATTCTGGTGTAAACATACCTATTGCATGTCAGTTGTACAAAAGTATAGCACATGATAAATAGTATATGATATCATATGATAATGAGTATGTTACTAGTTTATGTTTTTGCTGTGCTTTTTTTTTTCTTGGTCCCGGAGATTGAACTCAGGGGTACTCGACCACTGGGCCACATCCCCAGTCCTTTTTTGTATTTTATTAGAGACAGGGTCTCACTGAGTTGCTAAGTGCCTCGCCATTGCTGAGGCTGGCTTTGAACTCGCAATCCTCCTGCCTCAGCCTCCCAAATGCTGGGATTATAGGCGTGCGCCACCGCGCCTGGCTGTGCTTTTTATTTTAGACTGTACTCCTTTAATCTACTTAAAAAATAGCTAACTATAAAACAGTATGTCCTGTTAGCCCTGCATCTTGTATTTATTGTGTCTCTTCATTGTATCAAGAGACCACAACGAGTGATTGACCTTAACCATGCCACCTAGGTCTGTGTATACTCTGATATTCATACAGTGGTGATCTCCTCAAGATGCATTTCTCAGAGGGTAGCCCCATTAAGATTGTATTTAGAAGGTGACCTCTGCAGATACAGAACAGCAGTCCTTACCCCCCTCATTCCTCCGCCCCTGTTCATTTAAGCAAAGTGGACATTCTCTTGAATGATATGTCAAGGTAATGTTTATGGGCTGGGATTGTGGTTCAGTGGTAGAGCGTTCGCCTAGCATGTGCGCGGCCCGGGTGCGATCCTCAACACCACGTAAAAAATAAACGCATTGTGTACAACTAAAGCAAATAAATAAATATTTAAGAAAAAAAGATAATGTTTAAATTAGTATCATTTGATGAAATAACTGTTACCAAATGTATATATGTATGTATATATTATATGTGTGGTGCTGGGGATTGAACCCAGGACCTTGTACATTCTAGGCAAGCACTGTACCACTGAATACATTCCCCGCCCCAACTGTTGCCTACTTTTAAGTTATGGATTAGTGTTTTCTTCAAATTATGTGTGCTGATTACTTTGCATGGTGAACATAGAAGCTTGCATATATCATTTTCCCATTATAGTTAATTCATGTTATCTATGGTGGCATTTACCACTTTTTAATTTCAGTTTATCAATACATGTATCTCTTCTCCCACTAGAGTTCTTAAGGACCAAGGCATTGTCTTAACATAGTCCCTCATTTTCTGTCTGATTGGGAGAATCAGTCAGGAATTTGTTTTTGAGGGTTGAATTAAAGTAGCATTTATCTTATAAAGGTAGTATAACAGTCATCATAAAACATGAGTGTGTTGTTTTTATGTCTATTAATACTCCCCCAAAGGATATAAAATTCTTTATAATTTCTTACTGTGTGTGAAACATGAGTCAGTTCATGAGATTAGTGACTTTCTTTTTATACTAGAAGTTGAACTCAGGAGTGCTTTACCATTAAGCAGCATCCCTGGCCCTTTTTACTTTTTATTTTCAGAGTAGGGTTAGGTCAGGAAAGAAGATAATCTGCTTTGTTCATTTATGACTTTGGTTTTTGGCAACTGTGGTTATAGGAAAACCCATTTTTTGTATGTTGTTTGCTAGCAGTATACTTACAGAGGGCTGATAAATCACGATCAGTTTATTTCCTCAGTAGAATTCATGTTATATTCAAATATACAGTAACATACTGTGAAAAGTTATTTCACTAATGATTAATCTAGAGCATTAATAGAATAATGAGCTAAGTATCAGTTTGAAAACTGAATCTAAATTTCACATTACATTTTCCAATGAAGTTGCTAATTCTGATCTATATTAGATTTGTTAGGAGAAGGGGATTATAACAAGCAAGTCATTGTGAAATGTTTTCATGATTAGCACATTTTGTGCTGGAAGGAAATAGGTGGGAGTACTCAACCAGGAGCACTGGAAGCCAGCCTCAACTCTGTCCCCACAATGTTCCTTCCTGCAGAAGCTTACAAAAGGAGGGGGAAAGGGTGCTAATGATGACATTGATAGTGCATATCCACTGGGGAGATACGGTGCCACTACCATGACATAGCTGTCAGAAATCAGTAGTGATTCTAGTTCTTCTCTCTCTGAAACTTTTGGAATGGGCAGTGAGTCGTGTTTAGCATACTTTGCTGCTTGAGTGCCTTCTCACAGCCACTGCTGACTGCTTGCTGCCTTCCCTCTGGCTTGGGTCTGCCATGGAAGAATGCCTAAAATGAGGCCAGTTCATTGGTGCTTCATTGAGTGGGATTGGATCCTGATTCTTGACTCTTCTTTGTTCAGATTTATTTTGGACAACAGTACTTAGCTCTAGCACTCTTTGAGAAAAACAAAAGCTATTTATGAATTATAAAATATACAGAACAAAATGTAAAAGTCCCCATTTCCTCTCATATTCTCAAACAACTACCATTTCCAGACATATCCAGTGTCTACAGTTGAGTGTCCATTCCTCTAGCCAGCCCTTATATCTTTTCCTAAGTGGCTCTGAGAAAACTGCATGGACAGCATCATCTTTGAGAGTGATTTATTGACTTTAGCAAGTAGTTGACCTTTTAGCATTTGCTCCTTAAGATTGACAGCCAAGTATTATTAATTCCTTATGTTGTAGCTCAGTTTATAATTTTTTTTTTTTTTTTTTTTTTTTTGGTACCAGGGATTGAACTCAGAGACACCTGACCACTGGGCCACACCCCCAGCCCTTTTTTGTATTTTATTATTAGAGACAGGGTTTCACTGAGTTGCTAAGTGCCTGGCCATTGCTGAAGCTGGCTTTGAACTCACAATCCTCCTGCCTCAGCCTCCCAAGTGCTGGGATTACAGGCATGCGCCACCGCGCCCAGCTGCTCAGTTTACAATTTTACATCTGTTAATATATCAGGAGGGCTGGGATTGTGGCTCAGTGGCAGAGCACTCGCCTAGCACGTGCACGGCCCGGTTCGATCCTCAGCACCACGTACAAACAAACGCATTGTGTACAACTAAAAAGCAAATAAATAAATATTTAAAAAAATATATCAGGAATTTCAGTGTATTTTATATGAGATTTTTATAGATTAAGTAGCCTTTCCAAGTTGCTCAGCTTCTATTTAATGTGGCTCTTGAACTGGTGTTCAGACTATATAAAGTGATATCTTGTAAAACTAGTGATTCTCAGACTGTGATGTGAATTCAGATCATTTTGGGATTTTGCTAGAATGGAGAATCTGAGTAGGTCTGGGGTAGAGCCTGAGATTCTGCATTCCTTACTGGCTCCCAGGAGACATGAATGCAGTTGGTGAAGGGTTCATAGCTGATGTAGCAAGGCTCCATACTGCAATTGGTTGGCTTTTGTTTTAGAAAAATTTGGCAGATTTTTTTTTTTAAAGGAAACAGGAGTAAAATATCTTATTTATGTTTAAAATTTTAAAGACCAAAAGGCGGGAGGGAAGGAGGAAGCGGGGGGAAATGCTAGGGAATGATATTGGCTAAATTATATTATGTGTGTGCATGTATGAATATGTAACAATAAATCTCATCATTATGTACAACTAATGCACCAATAAAAAAAAGTAGAAAATAATTAATATATATATATATTTTTAGTTGTAGATGGACACAATACCTTTATTTTATTTATTTATTTTTATGTGGTGCTGAGGATTGAACCTAGTGCCTCACCTATGCTAGGCAAGTAGTCTACCACTGAGCTACAACCCCAGCCCTGGAAAAGATATTTTAAAGACAATGTTCTTAAATTATGAAATTAATACATACTTAGGCAGAAGTGGGATTTTTCTTAAAGGGTTCTGGAATTTAAGAAAAATATTTGCTACATTATACCAAATTATTAATATGGAAATGTTATTACTGTATATAGATCTCCCTGAAAAACTTAAAAAACAAAAAACAAAAACAAAAAAAAACACTGTATAAGGGGCTGGGGATGTAGTACACTAGGTAGAGTGCTTGCCTTGCGTGCACAAGGCCCTGGGTTCAGTCCCCAGCCCACAAACATACAAAAAAAGACTGTATAAAGTTAAAGACTGTACAAAATTTAATGATGTGAATATATGTAGATTTATTTAATAAATTCATATTGATGGTTTCCTAGGTTATTTCTGAGTTTTTTTTTTAATACCTTCATTTTATTTATTTATATGTGGTACTGAGGATCAAACCCCATGGCCTCACATGTACTAGGTGAGCGCCCTAATGCTGAACCACAATCCCAGTCCCCTCTGAGTTTTAATATTAGAAGCAATATAGGAGCATTATTCAGCATAGTTTCTTTCTTTTTTTTTTTTTTTTTTTTTGTACTGGGGATTGAACAAGGGACAGTTTACTACTGAGCCACATCTCTAGCCTATTTTTATTTTGCATTTTGTGATAGGGTCTCACTAAGTTGCTGAGGACCTTGCTGAGTTGTTGAGGCTGGCCTTGAACTTGTGATCCTCCTGCCTCAGCCTCCCCAGTCACTGGGATTACAGGTGTGGACCACCATGCCTGGCAGCATACAGTTTTTTTTTTTTCCATTTCTTTTTCTGAACTGGGTTTTTTTTTTTTTTTTTTTTTTTTTTAGTGGGGATTGAACTCAGGGGTCCACGACCGCTGGGCCACATCCCCAGCCCTTTTTTGTATTTTATTAGAGACAGGGTCTCACTGAATTGCTAAGTGCCTTGCCATTGCTGAGGCTGGGAAAATTTGAAGCTTTAAAAGACATGAGAAATAAATTGATCACTTTCATTTACAGGTACAGAAATTTAGACCCAGGGTGGCAAATAACAAATCTAAGGTCATACAGTTGGTAAATGCCAGTCACCATACTAGATCCCAGGGCTCTGGACTTAAATGCTATTATCCTTTGCCCTGTTCCTCCTGTTCTCTTGAGCAAGGTTGATTCTTTTGAAATGGTAACAAATTTTTACACATTATAATATATATATATGTGTGTGTGTGTATATATATATATATATATATATACATATATATGATACATATATATATCCATATCATGAATATACATATATTTTTAATTTTTTTTTATTTTACTAAAGATTGAACACAGAGGCATTCCACCACTGAACCATGACCCCCAGGCTTTTTTTTTTTTTTTTTTTGTGGTACCGGGGATTGAACTCAGGGGCACTCAACCACTGGGCCACATCCCCAGCCCTTTTTTTTTTTGAATTTTTATTTAGAGACAGGGTCTCACTGAGTTGCTAAGTGCCTCTCATACCCTCGGCATTGCTGAGGCTGGCTTTGAACTCGCGATCCTCCTGCCTCAGCCTCCCAAAGTGCTGGAATTACAGGTGTGCGCCACCGCGCCCGGCTCAGGCTTTTTAATTTAACTTTGAAACAGGGTCTTGCCGAGGCTGGCCTCGAACTTGCAACCCTCCTACATCATCCTCTGGAATCACTGGGATTACAGGCATGCACTATCATCTCCAGATTTCTTTTTTATTTTTGTAGTGTAGCACTTTAGGCATTGTTTTTAGACATGTGGAAAACTTTGAGATGATGAATAAATTCTTCCATGGATAAGTTGGGGTCTACAGAGATAAAAGTACTTAAAGTAAAAACCCCACTTCGTTAATGAATTATGACAAGTGAATATTCATTTTCAGAATATTTATTGAGGTAATACTGTGTGTCATGGTTCTTAGATCTGGAGTGCACTAGTGAAGACAACAAATAAAAGGTCTCAACCTTAAAGAGGAGTCCTGTAAGCGTATAGTTCTGCCTAATTGGAAATAAAAATTCCTTAGTATTAAAAAAATAAAATAACAGTAACAATAAAAATTAAAAAAAAAAACCAGATAGCCCAATCAATAAATGGGCAAAGGAACTGAACAGATACTTCACAGAAGAAGAAGTATAAATGATCAGCAAATATATGAAAAAACATTTCTAGCAGCCAGGTGCGGTGGCGCCCTTGGGAGACTGAGGCAGGAGGATCGCAAATTCAAAGCCAGCCTCAGCAATGGTGAGGCACTTAGCAACCCTGTCTCTAATAAAATACAAAAAAGGGTTGGGGATGTGGCCCAGTGGTCAGAGTGCCCCTGAGTTCAATCCCCAGTACCAAAAAAAAAAAAAACACCACCACCACCACCAACAAAAACATTTCTAGCAATTAGAGAAATACAAATTAAATTAAAACTACACTGAAATTCCATCCCAGTCCAGTCAGAATGGCAATTATCAAGAATAAAGTGGGCTGGGGTTGTGCCTCAGCGGTAGAGCTCTTGCCTACCATGTGTGTGGCCAGGGTTCGATCCTCAGCACCACGTAAAAATAAAAACTCATTGTTTACAACTAAAGCAAAATAAAATAAATATTAAAAAAAAATACAAGTAAGGGCTGGGGTTGTGGCTCAATGATAGAACACTTGCTTCACATTTGTGAGGTGCTGGATTTGATTCTTAGAAGTGCATATAAATAAGTGAATAAAATAAAGGTCCATCAACAACTTAAAACAAATTTTAAAAAATACAAGTAACAACTGGGGGTGTGGTTGATTGGCAGAGCATTTGCCTAGCTTGTACAAGGCCCTGGGTTCCATCCCCACATATCCATCAGCTGCAGTGAATCCACCTAATTTGAGTCCTGATTGAAACAAACCAGTAATAATTAAAAAGAAAATACAAGTGACTACAAATGTTGGTGAAGATGTGGAGAAGAAGGTACACTCATACATTGCTAGTGGGACTGCAAATTGGTGCGACCACTCTGGAAAGCAGTGTAGAGATTCCTCAAAAAACTTGGAATAGAACCATCATTTGACCCAGTCATCCCACTCCTTCGTATATACCCAAAGGACTTAAAATCAGCATAGAGTGACACAGCCACATCAATGTTTATATAAACTCAGTTCACAATAGCTAAGCTATGGAACCAGCCTAGGTGCCCTTCAATAGATGAATGGATAAAGAAAATGTCATATATCTACACAATGGAGTATTAGCCAGAAAGAATGACTTTATAACGTTGCCAGCAAATGGATATGGAGATTACCATGCTAACCAAGTGACGTAAGCCAGTCCCAAAAATCCAAAGGCTGTTTTCTCTGATATGTGGAAGCTAATCCACAATAACGGTGGGGGGAGGGTAGTAAAGGGAAGAATAGAAGTGCAGTAGATTAGACAGTGGGGGGAATGGAGGGGAAGGAAAAGGGGATAAGCAAAGGGAAGACAGTGGAATGAATCTCATGTAATTTTCCCATGTACGCATATGAAAACAACACAGTGAATCCCCCTACCATGTACATACGTAAGAATGGGACTCTTAACTAGAATAAGATATATTCCATGCTTATATAATTATATCAAAATATATTCTGCTGTCATGTATAACTAAAAAGAACCAATAAATAAAAAAGGTCATCATTGTACCTGAAAATGGACAAACAAGCCAAATAATAACAAAAAAGACATACTTAACATTATTGTCTCTTGTGTAGTGATGACCAACACATTTATTAAATGTCTTTATGGACAAGGAAGTTGTGAAACACTTGTGATGCTTGGTTAAATAAAATGGAATAATTGTCCTTGAAATCACATTCTACATGCATATACATATAATCAAAGAGTCTGTGCACTGTAATGTTGATGAAGGAGCTGGGCACAGAAAGTGAAGTTAGTATCTATAGAGGCTTTTCCTTAATGTGATAGGTCAAAACATCAAGTTTAGATATGTGATGTTTGAAAAGCTGCATTATACTTTTTGTGTATTTTGGCATACAATAACATTGTACTATATAATTTGCATAAAAATATTCTGCATTCAAAACAGAATTAGGTGTAGACACTGTTGCGTATGTCTTTTGCTTTTTAAAAAATTGGTACTTTAAAAACCATTTTATTTCTCTTTATTGTGATCATAACACTCTCCTTTTTTTTTTTTTTTTCTATTGACCATTGAGCCTTGGCAGAAGCAAAGGGAGGAATGAGGCCAGTGAGAGGCTATTATGGATGTAGTATGTGGCAGCTGTACAAGGATACTCTTGGTTTCCCAGAGCTAAGCACGTTTGTTTTTAACATTGTTCTGAGTGATGTTGTAAATATACAGGGAGAAGTAAACAAAAGGCAGCCATTTTTGCTACTGTGGGACTTAGAAAGTGAAATAAAGTTGACCAAATGGAGGCCAAAGTAAGCAAGAAAATATTATATTTTAGAAATTTTTTGGTGAATGTTTGTGAAGCTCAGAGTACACATTTGTGCTTTGGAGGTTAACTGATTGCCAATTTAAAATTCACTAAGTCAGAAAGGCAGGTCATTTTGACTTTTGGTGTTTGTTAACTATTCACTTGAATTACACAGGTCCTCTTTTTGCAACCTTATTTTAAAGGTTATATATTTACATTATTTTTTTCCCCAGAGTACATTAAAATGAAGAGTAGGCCTACCTCTTTTCCTTCCTCCCTCCCCTACCCCCCCCCCCTTTTTTTCCCTAATACTGGATTGAATCCTGGGCCTTGTAAACACTCTATCACTGAGGTACAACTCCAGCACTCCACCAGTTTTTTTTTTTTTTTTTTTTTTGATACTATGGACTGAATCCAGAGATACTTCACATTTTGAGGCTAGGTCTCAATAAGTTTCATAGGGCCCTTTAAGTTGCTGAGGCTGGCCTTGAACTTGGAATCCTCCTTTCTCAGCCTCCTGAGTCACTGGGATTACAGGTGTGTACTGCCATGCCCAGCTCCAGCCCTTTTTTGAAGTTTTGTTTTAAGACTAAAGTCTCACACAAAGTTGCCCAGGCTGGCCTTGAATTTGAAATCCTTCTGCTTTAGCCTTCTGAGTAGTTGTGATTACAGGCGTGTGCCCGCTGCACCCAGCTTATATCTTCTTTATGGTCTGTGTTAGTGTTCCATAGTTCAAGACTTGGTGTTGGTGGAGCGCTGATTTCCCTGGTCGTGCAGTGATTCATCTTAAAAAGATCTTGAGATAAGTGGACATTTTATCTTCAAATGATCTTTTCAAGGTCACATTCTAAGGAAGCATAACATTTGTGGAAGGCACATCGATTTAGTTTCAAAATGCATTTGAATCAAGTGTTACAGAGACATTTTGTGGTGTAAGGGCTGGTATTTTTCAGTTCATCATCATTAAACACTGATTGATTGCATATTGTAGGCCTCACATTGTATGTGTAACACCAGAGCAATTTTAGTTTAGTATTTTGGCAGTGTTGTTGAAGGGGAAAGGGTAGTATATTTCTTTTCCAGAGATTTTAGACACATTTTAACTACATATTATGGCCTTAGATGCGTATTATTAGCTTGTAGTTTAACCTCAGCTCTAGTGTTAATACATTAGCCTTTAAGTAGGGAGAATACGGGTTGATATGTGTAGCTCTGGATTTTTTTTTAATACTGGGGATTCAACCCAGGGGGTTTTGTCACTGAGCTACATCCCTATCCCTTTTTATTTTTATTTTTATTTTAACATTTATTTATTTGCTTTTAGTTGTACGCGATGCGTTTATTTTTATGTGGTGCTGAGGATCGAACCCGGGCTGTGCACGCTCTAGGCCAGCGGTCCACCGCTGAGCCACAACCCCAGCCCTCCCTTTTTATTTTTGTTTTGAGACAGGGTCTTACAAAGTTGCCCAGGCTGGACTGCCAACTTGAAAGCCTCCTCCTTAGTTTTCCAAGACACTGGAATTATAGGCGTGTGCACTGAGCCTGGCTAAATATAAATATTTTTATTAGGAGCTGTACTTCGTTTGGGCCTTTGAAGGGGTGGATACCCTAGTTTTAGCAGGTTGTTACGTTTTCTTATGTTGCCTGCTGCCTTTTGCCTATTCCTTTTTGCCAGAGACTGTGTAGGGCTATATGGTATAGCAGTGATCCAGGATGGTAGGAATAATGTTATAAACTTTAGGGAGTTGACAGAAAAGCTGATGTGATATCTACCATGTCTACCATTCTACCTTATCTCTCTCTCTCTCTTTTTTTTTTTTTTTTTTTTTGTGTGTGTGTGTGTGTGTGTGTGTGTGTGTCCGCGCGCGCTGGGGATTGAACCCAGGGCCTTGTGCTTTTGAGGTACGTACTCTACCAACTGAGCTATATCCCCAACCTCTCTCTCTTTTTTTTTAGTGTACAAATCAGTAAACTCCTGAATACATACAAATCCAGAAAACAAACTTTTCTTTATTTTGGAGACATTGTTCACTGGCAGAGTGCCCTACGTCAAAGAGGTACAAAAGAGATGGGTATTGCCATATTACCTGGGCTGGAGTTGAGTGGCTATTCACAGGTGCATTTCCACTACTGATCAGCACAGGAGTTTTTGTTTTGCTTCTGACCTGGGCCAGTTTACCACTTCTTAGGCAGCCAGTGGTCCCCGCTCCCTGGAGATCACCATACTGCTGCTGAAGTTGGTGTGGATGTCCCTTCTGCATCTGTATAGCACCCTGTAGTCTGGTACTTCTAGGCTCAAGTGATCCTCCTGAAAGCTGGAATTGCAGGTGCACATACTGCTCCTGGCTACTATTTTGTCTTTCTATCAGCTCTTGCAGATAAATATGGTCAAGTTCTATGGAAATGGGGAGGGGAACTAACATTTATGGATGTCAACCTTATTGGCAAATTTGCAGGCCTTTCACAAACATTTTGTTATGAGGTAGGCATTATCTTTTTTTTTTGGTACCAGGGATTGAACTCAGGGGCACTCGACCTCTGGGCCACATCCCCAGCCCTTTTTTTTGTATTTTATTAGAGACAGGGTCTCACTGAGTTACTAAGTGCCTCACCATTGCTGAGGCTGGCTTTGAACTCAGGCGATCCTCCTGCCTCAGCTTCCCAAAGTGCTGGGATTACAGGCGTGTGCCACCTCGCCAGGCTAGGCATTATCTTTCAGATAAAAGAACAAGCTTAGGTTAAGAAGTTTACTCAAGGTTAATGACTTACATTTTGATGTGGCTGTTTGATACACTTTTTTTTGTTTGTGTGTTTATTCCTGTTTTTGTTTTGTACCAGGGATTGAACCAAGGGGCACTTAAACACTGAACTCCATCCCCAGTCTTTTCTAATTTTTTTTTTTTTTTTTAAATTTTGAGATAGGGTGTTGCTAAGTTGCTGGGGCTAGCCTCAAAACTTAGAATCCTTCTGTCTCAGGCTCCTGGGTTTCTGGGATTATAGGTGTGCACCACTGCACTGGCTGTTTGATACAGTCTTTTTTTTTTTTTTTTTTTTTTTTTTTGCTTTAGTTGTACACAATACAATGCATTTATGTTTACGTGGTGCTGAGGATCGAACCCAGGCCTCGCACGTGCTAGGTGAGCGCTCTGCCGCTGAGCCACAACCCCAGCCCCTTGATACAGTCTTGTCAAAATATTAAAACTTTATTTAGTCTTTTTAAATTTTAATTGGGAACTTAAATTTCAGGCTTTATCATAATGCCTTCTTGGCAATTCCCTGCCTGTTCCACAAATCTTTTTTTTTGCAGAGGGGTGTTTACTGGGGGTGGAAGCCAGGGCAATTTACCACTGAGCTACTGGCTAAGTTATTGAGGGTCTTGCTAAGTTGCGATACTGCCTTGAACTTGTGATCTTCGTATCTCAGCCTCTTGAGTTGCTGGGCCAGTCACAAATCTCTCTCCCTCTCCCTCTCTCCCTTTTTAAAATATTTTTTTAGTTGTCAATGGATTTTTTTTTTTTAACATTTATTTATTTGCTTTAGTTGTACACAATACATTTATTTTTACGTGGTGCTGAGTATCGAACCTGGGCCGTGCATGTGCTAGGTGAGCATTCTACCGCTGAGCCACATCCCCAGCGCCCCATTTGTTGACTCTTGATTTTACTTCTTGTGCTTTAGGAGTCTTGTTGAGAAAGTTGGTTCTTAAGCAGACACGATGGAGAGTTGGGCCTACTGTTTCTCTAGGTCCTTGATCTACTTCGAGTTGAGTTTTGTGCAGAGTGAGTGATAGGGGTTTAATTTAATTTTGCTACATATGGATTTCCAGTTTTCCCAGCACCATTTGTTGAAGAGGCTATTTTTTCTCCAATATATGTTTATGGTGCCCTTGTCTATTATGAGAGAACTGTATTTATGTGGGCTTATCTCTGTGTCTTGTATTCTGTACCATTGGTCTTCACGTCTGATTTGGTGCCAATACTATGCCATGTTTGTTACTATATCTCTGTAGTATAATTTGACGTATGGTATTGTGACGCCTCCTGCTTCACTTTTCTAAAAATTGCTTCTGGGTCTCTTATTTTTCCAAATGAATTTCATGACTGCTTTTTTTTCTATTTCCATGAAGAACATCATTGGAATTTTAATAGGTATTTCACTAAATCTTTATAGCACTTTTGGTAGTATGGCCATTTTGACAATATTAATTCTACCTATCCAAGAACATGGAATATCTTTCCATTTTCTAAGGTCTTCTTCAGTTTCTTTCTTTCGTTTTTTTGTTTTTTTTTTTTTTTGGTACTGGGGATTGAACTCAGGGGCACTCTGACCACTGGGTCATATCCCCAGCCCTTTTTTGTATTTTATGTAGAGACAGGGTCTCACTGAGTTGCTAAGTGCCTTGCCATTGCTGAGGCTGGCTTTGAACTCGTGATCCTCCTGCCTCAGCCTCCCAAGTGCTGGGATTACAGGCTTGCGCCACAACGCCCAGCTTCTTTCTTTTCTTTTTTAGCTTACTGGCTGGCAAACATTTTTTTAATTTAAAAAAATGTTTTTGTTTTTTTTTTTAAGTTGTAGATGGACACAATACCTTTATTTTATTTTTAGGTGGTGCTGAGGATTGAACCCAGTGCCTCAGGCGTGCCAGGAGAGTGCTCTACCACTGAGCCACAACCCCAGCTCTTCAGTTTCTTTCTTTAGTGTTCTGTAGTTTTCATGTAGAGATCTTTCATCTCCACTGTTAGATTGATTCTCAAATATTTTATTTTTTTGAGGCTATTGTGAATGAGATAGTTTTCCTAATTTCTCTTTTGGTTGATTCATCCCTGACATAATGCAATTGATTTATGGCTGTTAATTTTCTATCCTGCTACTTTGCTGAATTCACTTATGAGTTCTAGAAGTTTTCTGGTAGAGTTTTCTAGGTCTTCAAATTACAGAATCATGTACCTCATTCCCTTTCTTCATGTTTTAGGAGGCTTCCCTTCTCTTTTAAGTGTATGGTATAGTCCCTTCTACTACTTGCCATTGTCTTATCTGAAACCTCAGTTTGTCATTTATCTCTCCCCCCACCTTTTTTTATTGGTGCATTATAGTTGTACTGGTTCTTTTCCAGAATAAAACATATTTATAGGTATCCTAGGTCCTTATCTCTTAGTTTTAATCTTGGACTCCTCTCCTGCATGAACTAAACTAGGGATCTACTATATAAATGTTTTTAAAAGTGTATTCTGAATAATCACATGACTTACAAATGAGGTTTTGGAATGTAACAAACACTTCTTAATTGGGAACTATTGTTTGTTTTATTTATATATATATATTTAAAAAATTTTTTAAAATTTGTTGTAGTCGTATACAATGCCTTTATTTTTATGTGGTGCTGAGGACCGAACCTGGGCCGCGCACGTGCTAGGCGAGCGCTCTACCGCTGAGCCCCATCCCCAGCCCTTATTTATATTTTTATTAAAGCTTTATAGTTACACATAGGAATTGGGTTCATTTCGCCTAATTCATACATGCATGGAAATCAATTTTAGTTCATGATATCCCCAGTATTTGTTTTATTCTTAACTCTGTTTTACTTAGAATATAATTCTTTTATGATGGAGCCTTTTTTCTTAACTAAGTTGATCCCTCTTGGCTTGAATAATGCATAGACTGAGCAGCTTTCTGAAATACAGTTAAAACATTGATGCATCAAATATTTTTGTTGATTCATCTTTTTATTTGCTGTGCTTATATAGGGCTGTTTTTCAAGAATTTAAGAAATAGCATAAAGAGAATAAAATACCTAGTTTCAGCCGGGCGCAGTGGTGCACGCCTGTAATCCCAGCACTTTGGGAGGCTGAGGCAGGAGGATCACGAGTTCAAAGCCAGCCTCAGCAATGGCAAGGCCCTTAACAACTCAGTGAGACCCTGTCTCTGATAAAATACAAAAAAAAACGGCTGGGGATGTGACCCAATGGTTGAGTGCTCCTGAGTTCAATCCCTGGTACCACACAAAAAAAAAAAAAAAAAACCTAGTTTCAAAATTTCATATTGCCTTATCATTTGAAAAGTCCTTAATGATTGGTTATTAACTGGAAAGTTTGCAGTTGTTCTAGATGTGCCAATAGGTCCACTTCTGAGGAATCTATTCTAAGAAAAAATCTAATGTATAGAAGAATGAAATGCCTAAGTGTGTTGATCACAGTGGTAATTGTAATAGTGAAGACTTGAAAACAACGAAAGTATTTAAAGTAGAAAGGATAGTGGAATCATTTAGACATCTTTTTTTTTTTTCCCCCTTTTCTTGGTACTGAGGATTGAACCCAGGGACACTATACTACTGAGCTACAGCCTCACTCCTTTTTTTTTTGGAGACAGGGTCTGGCTAAGTTACTGAGGGTCTT